>JBBPQZ010000003.1:0-63220 GCA_038092795.1 Boletus rubissimus
GGGGGTTTGGGAGATATGGGACAGAGTTGTAAAGGTGTGGGGAGAGATAGACTCAGAAGTGTGTCAGGAGTTGATTGAAAGTATGCCTAGAAGGATTAGAGCAGTTATCAAGGCCAGGGGGGTCATACCAAGTACTGAAACTACATTTACTATATTTTTGAGACACACTCAGATAATTGTCCCAATGAGTATCAGTTTTGAATTGCATATATCTCCATGGTTACTGATTCAAATTACATAATTCCTTTTTGGGCACATAGCCCAGGGTGGGTAGCTCCATTCATACACCAACACTTTGTTTATATCTGTTTGTGTTCTAGATATATTCCATAAACAATCAAAATGTGCAAAATATTGGGACAATTTTGTAAGTCACTATAAAGTCAAAAAACTGTCCACATGAATCACTGTTTTAAAATGGCTGTCATTTCATCAAATCTTATTCAACTCCCATGACCCTTGTATCAATGGAAAGCAAAGAGTATGTACTTTATTTCATACACTTAGAGTTTAGAGCTAGGATTAGGGGTTATTTGGAATTATTGCATTTAGTGCAAAATGACCAAACATGCAGACAGTTTTTTGAGCCACTATATTCTTCCTGATCCAATCTCGGTCTGTGCACAATTGGAATATCTATATAAATGACTTGGTTACCACTATGATCACTAGTTTAGACCTACCTTGAGTTACCTAGTATCTCGTCACCCCAAGCAATCTATGTGCTTAACCTCTGTCTATCCTCATCCTTTGCCTCAATGGTTAGGAAACCCCTAGATCATTACTTTGTCTCTTCAACTAGGAATTCTCTAGGTCAATACTTTGATCAACTCACCTCCAGCTTGCTAACACTGTCAGGAAGTCCCTTCAACATTCACTGCCATAGGAAACTCCACATCAGAAGATTACATCATCGCTCTCCAAGTGATTCCTTGCTCACAAGGTCCTTAGTGATTATTCCTACCCTGGAGTAGTCATAACACAGGATGTCTCCTGTTTTGATAAGAAATTTCTTCATATTGTAATAGTCTCAGTACAATGGATGTAGTATATTTTCACTTTTCTTCTTATCTAATCTTATCACAGGAGATTCATCTCTAAACTCACACTTATTTTTATCTTAGGGATTCCCCATTGTTTTATTATTTCTTCTTACAGATCTGCCATCCACTTTCATCATTACAGCCTTCCTTTAATCTTTATGCTATGCTGGTTATTATTCTTCTCTTTTATTTGATGCCTCATGCATTAACACATGTTATCCTTCTCTTTGATCTCCACTATGCTTCCATTTCACACAGCCCTCATAGCTATATGGTCTCTTTGGGATATATCCTATTCCCTATATACAAATAAGTATACACATGTAGTCATATATAAACCCCAATGCAATAGCCAAAGAACTCAGTTCAGTTCTCTTGGTCTTTCCTCTGAATGATATCAGGAGTCCAAACTCTCTACCATTTTCTTTATAGTATATATCTTCTAATATGACCTAAGAAGCTTGTCTTTGAGGGTTGTTTCATTAGAACTAAACTATACTCTTACCTTATACACCACTACTACATTTACCTTTACTAGATCGATGCTGCCTATTACAAGTGTGTATCTACATCTACAGGACATGTCACAAGACTAAGAGTCACTAATGCTGCCCAGCTTTTATTGGTCTATTGCTTTGACCCCTAACCATATCAAGTCAGAAGATATACAGGTCAGACACTCTTTGAGCTCAGTATCCTCAGAGTCACATAGTGTGAAAAGCCAGAGTCCATCATATCAACAATGCATTTCCTAAGAAATCTTGAGTCAGACTGTTCTTTAGCAGAGTTTGCAAGGCAATATAAAGTTTATTCCACAAGTTGGAACATTGTACTTATCCTCAGATTAGCTGGCCCAGAGCTTTACACTGGATCCAGAGAAGTATACCAGATTTTGACTTTGAGAGGAGTTTTATTAGATTCTAATGACCATAACCCATCTGATATTATCCAGGATTGAAACACTCACCTAGATGGCTTGAAGCTTATTTAGATTGAAGAAGAATGTGGAGAGTCTGAACTTACAGAGGAACCTCAGAGGACTATAAAGAAGCTGAGGAATATTAGGTTCATTTATAGGTTGAATGGAGGAAAACCCTTTCCTTATAAACAGCACACAACCAAAGTTTTATGACCAAGAATTTCCTTACACAAACCTTCCTACTACATTCAGTAGAAAATGTCTCAGTCTTATGCAGCAATTTTGTACAATCTCCTTCACAGTATTTCCTCTAACGATAATTATCTAGAAGGATTATATAATGCAGCAATGTCAATCTTGGCAGATAATGAAACTAAAGCCAACTCAATTACTAGGCTAGAGATCAAAGTACAAAGGAAACACAAAAGCTTAGGCAGCAATGATGCAAGCAGTGTTAGCAGGGATAGGAGGCAGTGGAGGAGGAGCAGCTTGCTAAAAGGTAGAAATATTTACTGACCCAAACCACTACAATGGCAACAAAGGAAAGTTTGAAGAATGGTGGGCCAAGATAAAGTATTGGCTATGAGTCAACACAGCCACCATCCTATTGGAATCCATGGCAGCAATAGAAGCTGTACTCTCACATCTAGTGTTTAAAAGTCCAGTCCAGTCCAGTTCTTTATGCTCAAATAAGGCAACCAGACTGCAACTAGTCCAAGTGAGTTTTTAGAATCCTTGGACTGGCAACTGGACTGGTTGCAACCAGTTGCAACTGAGACCAGTCCACTATGTTGTATCCTGTGGGAATCATGCTTAGAAGTGGCTGTATTGGAGTTAGAATGGATCCTTGGCTATATTTAGAGTCATCAATAGCTGAGATATGACCATTTTTGCATTATATGTCATTTTTGAAGATTATAATTATGTATGTTAGTCATATATGGCTCAAATAAATCCCAAGAAATGTGGAAAATTGACAAAAAATGATCAAATATGGTAATATATATAGTGGGTGGCTGTACACCAGTGGCAACTGGTTGCAACTGGTCCTAACCAGTTGTCCAAAGTCCTCTGAACCTAGGCAACTGCAACTGCAACTGCAGTCCAGTTGCCAGTTTTTTTGCAGTCCAGTAATTGGACTTTGAAACACTAGCTGCAATTATAGCAGCCAGTAAAGGCCATTGAAATATCCATAGTGGTGGAATCCTTTTCTCCTCCATTAAAGTTGTTACTTCTGCACACAAAAATGTCACATATGAAATCATGGGACTCTTGTGCTGTCCTGACTTTCCTTATCTCATCAAGGTACTCTGTGATGGTTCTTTTTCAATTTTCAATTTTGAAAATCTATGCAATGATAGAACCCCTAGTATTCTTTTCTAGAAGTTCAACTGCATGTAACTCATCAATTGAGTGAGCTGATGTTTTGATTCCCATGCCATGATGAAGTCATCTGTGAGCATGTTTTCTAGTATCTCAGTGCATAGCTGGTTCCTTGCCCAATCCTGCTGATTGGTGGTTCAGAATAGTGACTCTATTTCCATAACCAATATCTGCCATGTGTAGTTAGGATTCATCAGCCTAACTTGTGAGAAGGCTCCAGCTTTGGTTCCTTCTATATGTGAGTAGTGTTTCAAAGTCCAGTTGCTGGACTGCAAAAAGACTAGCAACTAGACTGCAGTTGCCAGTTACACTAGTTGCCAATCAGTTGCAGTTGCAGTTGCCTGGGTTTAGAGGACTCTGGACAACTGGTTAGGATTGGTTGCAACTGGTTGAAACCAGTGTACAGCCACCCACTATATATATTATCATATTTGGTCATTTTTGGTGAATTTTCCATATTTTTTGGAATTTATTTGGACCATATATGACTAACATATACAATTATAATCTTCAAAAATGACATGTGATGCAAAAATGGTCATATCTCAGCTATTTATGGCTCTAAATATAGCCAAGGGTCATGGTACAATGGATGGAGACCTACCCTTCAAATTTGGAAGGATAAACCTCAAGAATTCCTTCACTATATCAATTTTAATTATTCTTTTAGCATAATAATGACTTCAAAAATACCTGCAAGAAGATCAAGGAGTGGCTAGAAGATCAAGGATTGGGTTAATGGTATGGACCACACAACACCCTAATATTAACCTACAGAACAAGCCTTGGATATTCCCAAAAAGAGACCTTATAGCCTGTAAATATTTTTCAAGGAAATATAATATTTAAGGTGGGGATAAAGAAGTGTGTGATCATTTTAGAACTCAGATTTGAGGGGAATACAACTTTGATGATGTTGTTGGTGCAAAAAGAAAATGTAGGAAATTTGCTACACTTTCCAAGACAGAATTTGAGGAAAGCTAGTTGTAGGCATTTTTGATAGACAATACTACATATTTGAAGACCAATCTATATGGCAGTCATAGTAACAAAGTCATGGAAGTGTCTACCAATGTGGTAGTGATAGTGATAGAAGTGTAGCATAGATATGATAAAGAAGTGCTAGAATGGATGATAAAGACAGGTAAGGAGTTGAAATTGGACGTGTATGAATGAAAGTATAGAGCTGAGAAATGAAGTATAAAGTAATAAAGGATAAGTAAATGAAATAGTTATTAGAGATAGGATAGAAAAAAATGAAGGTAATGAGGATCAATTTGAAGAATGAAAAGAAGGATGGTGAGTAGGAAATAGGATAGAAAACAACAAGGGACAGAAAAAGAAACTAATGAGTAAAGTAGAGAAGTGAAAGTGGAATAAGGAATATAGTTGAAATGATGGATAAGTATAGGAAATAGTTGTGCACCAAAAAACAATAATGGAGGGAGATTATAGAAAGATGGAAGACAATGGAAGATGATGGTGAGAATCCTAACTACCATTCCATATCCTTTATCAGGATTCTAGGAAGGGGGCTAGATGGTCCAGTGTTTACCATCTCATGTTTGCATAAATCTACAGCTTGAAAATAACAGGTATTCAATATAGAAGTAAAATTCATCTATAGCCCATTAAGGAGGACTGTAAACACTCCAGTTTTTTTTGCAGACCACTTACCTAGGTCCTAAAGTCAAGGTTAGATAGTAGTTTGGGCTGTGCATTGTGTTTGTAGAACTATGAAAACAGAAATATATCAAAATATTAGTGATAGAAAAAAGTAATTCAGTACAAGCCAACCACTGAACCAATTGATGTCAGTACTATCAGATATGGTGAATAGGTTTTCTGGGTCAATATTCAGGTTGTTTCAAGAGTCAGTTATATGCTGTGGTATTTCAGGAAACTTCAAAGAAAAAATTGGCTAGCACCACAAACTGGTTTACATTAGCAACTATTTCCAGAAATGTGACCCGGAGAATCTGAATCTCAGTCAAACCCCTTTTGGAGGTACCAGTGAGTCCATAAATGAAGCTTGTTGCATAGAGACTATGATAGTACCCCCAAGTAGGTCTAGCCACCTTAAAGAAGCTGCAGCAGAAGCATCAGTGTGATACAATGACAAAAGCATCTGGTGACATGTATGTTTCATTTAATTCATGCAGTGCTTCTCTGACATTACTGACATTGCAGAGATCCATATATCAAAACATGGTGTGAAATACTCAAGCCCCATGACCCTTTTGATCCTAGGGTAGAGGAAACTAAGGAAGAAGAGGGTAAGCTGCCCAGTATTATTATTGCATTGCAACACTTTCCTTCACTGACAAACAGAATCCTCAGCATCAACAGCTACTGTTTCAATTCTACTCTCCCAACCATCTACCCCATCTGCCTCATCAACTGCAAACCTTGCAACATTGAATGATGCACTTAAATCCACAGATAGTGATGAATAGCTTACAGAAGTGTGAGCAATTTGGAAATAGTAAGCATTGTGTTCACAGTTGTATTTTATGGCTTTGTTCTCACACACACTATTTGATAGAGTGCAGATGTCACTGCCACCATATCATTGCCACTGAAGAAGATACATAAAAGGAAGGAAAAAGAAAAAGAAAAAGAGATGGCATGATCTGCAGGAAAACATTACATAGACAGTTTATATATATATATGGCAAGGACAATGTCATATTTCTGCCTGCTCTAAAATGTTACAAGTAGTATACATACTGCATCCAGGTGGTGTTGTAGATTAGGAGTCTGATCTAATCATTGTTGAATGTGCAAACATGAAATACCAAGTCAATTAACCTCTACAGCATTGGACTGGCACATGTGCCAACAAATTTCAAGTGACTTGCATCCCACAATACTACAAACTTTTATAAATCAGGAATTAGGCATGGCTTCATACATATGTAGGCAACCTCCAGAAAAAACCTAGAAAGGATCTGTGGTGTTGTGGTACTATAATAGAGAGTTTGAATTTGAGACTTTATCACACATAGACTGCCAGTTGTGGCAGTGCCAAAAATTATATATCAACCAAATTATAGTTATCATTCCATAACATCAACCACTGATAAGCTCATCACTCATCACCTGCATTCCCAGTGTCATTTTCTGAACCATCATTGTTGCCATTCTTATCATTATCTGCCTTGAGTCCCTGGACACTTTCAACCATGGGCTAGGGAAAAGGTGACTTTAGCTTTCCCAGCTTTGGTAGAGCCCATTAACTTCAACACTTTTCAACCATTGCCAAGTCCCTCTCTGCCTCCCACAACACAAGCTTATCCTTGAATGTCTATTTTCAGACTCAATTTCTTTCAAGCCATGCTGCCTCCACCTGGCTACTCCAAGTCATGGATAAAGTTTTAGCTGCTGTCTTCATTACAATGCCAATGCTTTCCATATTATCATCTAGCCTATTTAAGTAGATTTTTCTTTCTAATTATGGATTAGATATGTGATAAGACCACAAAACATGTTGATTCCCAGCATGTTTCTGGCAGAAAAACAATGTACTTGTTCACAAGACTCAAGTTATAGAATTGTTGTCAGGAATTGGTTTTATGGTCTGTATAAATTCTAGGTACCCATAATTTTCTTTCAACTGGCCAGCAACTCAGTTGCACCAATTAAAAATGGTTATATTTTGGAGACAAAACAAGTGATACTCAACATCTGCCAGTATAATATCCACTAGGTGTCTCTATGTACATAGCCAGCTGGTGGGCTCACTAGTTGGAGATGTTGTGATGGCCCAATAGTGTAGGATTTGAGTGCTATATCATGTTGACACAAGTGCCAATCCAATACTGTATCATCATGAACTGAATTACATGATGTATGTATGACTGTATGATCCTTAGTAGAACATCCTGACTTTCCACTTCCAATGCCTTGCATAACCACAGGAATGCCTTGATTACATTTGTGATACTGACCCTCCTACTTCTTGGATACCACCCAGTTCCTATTCTGTCAGTTCCTCTGCCAACTCCAAAACAAACACTGTTTTAAATATTATGTTCCCATATGGATACTTTTGCTGACCTCCAGGTGTGAATTTCCTATGACATCAAGGGCCTTCCCCATTCCAATTCTAATACTGTGGAAGTTTACACACAAAGCAGTATGTGAACAGACAGAACTTGAACCACATATGGAATTTTAAGTATTCTATACTTGACTCATCATGGTAAAGAGCTGGGAAGTGCTCCTTTATGAGCTTCCAGTGAAATAAAAGATGATCCACATATTGCCTATTCATGATTGACACATACTTGTCCAGCTTAGCTGTGCATGCCAATTATGACCAGACATGTGCCCACATTTGCATGGCCCTTGATGCTGATATGCCTTTAGATTGCATGCTTGATCTCATTTTGGTTGTGATGGAGGTTTCCAATCCTCTCATTCCATTGTTCTGATATGACATATTGGATGCTGATAACTTGTAAGTGAGCAAGGTCACAATGCTGATGCCCTTGACTCCTTCAATTAGCATCATAGCCCTTTCTACCTGAGGAACACTACCAGGACACTACATCAGGACACCAGGACATCACAGCAAGACACAAGAACATCACACTAAGATACCAGGATACATATTTTTAGGTGTATTTTATTTGCATGAAGGGTCTACAAGTTGATGGAATCTCTTTCTTACCTTTAAAATGAGTTGTACTCTCAACATATACTTCACATTATAATTATAGCCCTGCTAGAGTGATGTGTTTGGCTATTGCTTAGGAGACAGTGGCTGGAAGAGAGGGAATTGAGTAGGACTTGTATGATATATGTACATAGTTGGTGAAGCCCAGCTTCCAGCATTGTATGTATGACAGGCATAGGAAAATACAAAGAAGGTAGGAAGCTCTAAAATCAAACCCAGCAACCATTTTCAAGCTCCATTACTATTATGTAGCTTGCTTTTTCATTGCTGCCCATTCCAAGTAGCTTTGAATATGGCATCCCCTTGTGGATTATTTGTGCAGTTTGACTGCTATAGTTTCATTGCCAAATGGTACTATTGTGTAACACTGGTGGCATTGTCTTCACATTTAGTATTTTAATGTCTGGTCTAGTCCAGTTTTTTATGCCCAAATAAGGCAACAGGTCCATAACCAGTCCAAATAAGTTCTCAGGACCCTTGGACTGGCAACTGGACTTGTTGCAACCAGTTCTCCATATTGTATTCCATGGGATTCATGCTCAGGGATGGCTATATCAGAGTTAGAATAGTCCTATGGCTATATTTAGAGGCAATAATCACATAATTCCACCCATAAACACTTGAGATATGACCATTTTTACATCATGTGTCATTTTTAAAGATCATAATTGTGTATGTTAGTCATATGCATATGGCTCAAATAAATCCCCAAAGATGTGGAAAATTTACTGAAATTTACCAAATATGGTAATATACATAGGGGATGGCTGTCCACTGGTTGCACAGCATTGAAACTAGTCCTAACCAGTTGTTCAAAATCCTTTGGATCCAGGCAATTGCAACTGCAACTGGTCAGCAACTAGTGCAACTGGCAAAGTTGATGTTCTGCTCTACACAATGGTAGCAAGGCAGCTCATAGACCCACTCAACATCAGACTCTTCAGACAGGTGTTTGATATCTATTTTGGGTCACATTTTTGATCACATTGCTATAATCATCAACTAGGGCCTGAATCACCTGAAGATAGTCTTGGTCTACTTTGGGAGTCCAATTTTCTCACAGCATTGTTCTCTTAGGCTATGGCAGTTATATATCATATTGAAGCCTCTCATCCTCAACCTCCTCCCCCAATTCTCTTTGACATCAACCTTCTCTACCTTTACCACCACCTCCAACTCTGCACTCTCCTTTGCTGTCTTGTTCTCCAATCCAGACTGTGATAACAATAGCTTATCCTACACTTCCTCCTCTGGCCTCTTCATATTTATGCATGCTTCCTGCAAGTGGTCTCACTAAACTATGGCATTTTGAGACCTATTTGCCACCAATCTGGTCAATTGTGGTTTTCATTGCAAAAGCAGTCTACTCAATCAACAAAGGAGGAATATGCAAGACATGATTGATTACATTATGCACCTTCACCCAAATTTATGCTTTCATTACCATATAAACAAAAGAGATAATTTAACTTACCATTTCTTTGGTAATTCTCTATGTGACATCACCCTACCTCCTGCATTCATAGGAATACCTTGGGTGGTTTTTTTGGCAATTATGTAAAAATGTAGTGTTTGCTATGTTGGAATTCATACAAATGAATTGTTGAGTATGGGAATGTAGCAGCCAGGAAAGTGGTAATGTAAAATAAATATATTAAGTAGAAGCGACAAATGGTATGGACTTCAGATAGCTGTATTGTTTCTTGAAAGCATGTAGTGACTCATTGCTGCAGGTTCAAAGGGCTGAAACTTGGCACTTTATACTACAACATGCATACTATACAACTATCCAGAAAGCCTCCATGTACATGGATATCCATGTCAGTCAATCCAACTTGCACTAAAGGAGCTTATATGGACCTGGGTTGATGGTTCCAGGTGGGGTGAACTGGATGGTGCCATTGTTATCATGGGATTTGACAGGAAGTCTAGAAGAATTCAGTTTCAACTCTATCTGTTTTACACAACAGTTCACAATGATGGTTGTCAATGGGGTTGGTTAAACATGTGCTGTATCAATAAGGATACCAAGGTGGTCTTAAACTGATCACTCACTTTTATGTATGGCTGGTATGACTTGTATAAGGAAGCAGAGGCAACATTTGTCTATCTTGCAAAGGTTCCATTTTTATTAGAATCAAGTGACTTTACAAAGATCTGATTCTATATTCACAAATGAAAAATGCAGGCATATATAAACAACAAGCCATTATTCCAGGTGATCTAGCCTGTGAGCTATCTCAGTAACCTCCAGCTTGTCAAAGCAGACATTAAATAGAGGGCATTAAGAATCATTAGAGCTGAACTTACCCAAATCACCAAGTTTTCCACTGCTCATCTCCAGAGCAAATACCTTCATTCTAATGAGGAGAGTTTAATGTGTCACTACAAAGGCAGTGAGCAGGATGGTTCCTCTTAATTTGTTTCAATAAGGTGGCAAATGTAGCTGCATATTTGTTTTCATAATACCAGCTGGGATTTCCAGTACATATATTATATATATCAGCAAGCAACTGATGATGGACATCCATGCTGAGGGGTGAGCTGGTTCAAATTGCTACAAGTTGCATGCAATATAAGATAAAATAAAAGAGAGAGGGGAAAAACATGGCCCAAACACCTCACAGACAGGCTAGATCTAAAATCCAACCTACCTATGAGAGGTTCACCTCCAGCCACATCATGGCTGCTTGTCTTGAGTATTTCATGACTTGCTTTATTGTTTTGTGGAAATACTTAAGCTGCTTCCACCACTTCCTGCCGGTGTGGCAGGCAGGACTTTTATGGCTATTATCTTCACTATAGGCTCTGAGGTCTAATAGATACTTCTAGAACCAGAGCTCATCCTCTATAGTCCAGTAACTGACTGTGAGCTCTGATACATTCCAGACAACCTGTGTGGTCTGCCATGAGACAATACCTTTTTCTAGAGAAGGCAGTTAGCCAAAATATAGACAGGCAGAATGGACCACATCACCTGCCTTGGGTATATCTGCCACAGATCACTGCCTCCTTGATGGAAGGTTCTCCTCCCAAAGAATGCACCATTGAAACATCATGATGGCAGTTCCCCCCACTGAAAGACACTCTACTCAAGCAAAGTGAGCATAGTGCTGATGTTGACATCACAGCATGCCAAATGCATCATGATACCTCCCTTCATCAAGGCAGCTCTTGTGCATATGTCAAGCACTCTCTGGCACCTCTTCAAGTAGTTAGCATAGTCTGATGGACCAATCCTGCTCCAAAGTGTAACCATTTCCTCTATTGCCATCATCATCAGTTGACTATCCTGGACTGGTGGCAGGGTAAATGGGATCTCTTGCATCATGAGCTGCCAGAGGTTAGGTGGGGTGTGGATGACCTAGAGCACCATAAGGTGGTTTTCAAGAAAGCAAAGAAAACACTTTTTTTTTTGCAGCTGATGGTGTAAATGGTAGAATTGGCACCAACAGAAGCTATTGAATATTGCTTGATGACAAGGCCACTGGTCTAGTATCATTCATGGAGGATCCCATTTATGAGGTCAGATAGCAACACTGGTTACCCTGTTTCTTCAATGAGGTGATGAAGAAATGCCTTGACCACTTTCACTTTGGCCAGGTTCAAAAGTGCCATGGAGTTACTAGCCTCTCAAAGCATTTTCACAAGTGGAACTAGATCTTCTTCAGCCAAAGCAGGCCCTACTATTCCAAGGGAATGGAAGCCATACTGCCTATGCAAGATGCCCAACAGTGATGGTCACAAGTTGATGTAGATGGGGATGTGTGCTGCTGCCATGTGGACCAAAAGCATATGTAGATGATTCATGTCATACAAATTCACTATCATACCTGCCTTCAATACCTGGACAGTGTAACTCCATGAAGTACTGTGGTGGTAAACTTTACAGATAGCTGCTAGTCAAGATAACAAAGTTGAATTGCATCAGAGTCTCTACACCGCTAAAACCATTCATTGTACAAAATTACACCAATTTTTTGGCTAGGCTACTGAGTTATTCAAGAATGGAGGCCATTATGGAGTGTGAAACCAAACTAAATGACAAGCATCAACTATAGGACATAAAGAATGGAATAGGAATTATCAAAATTACAGGTTTACAGAGAAATGACCTCAAGTTAGCCTAGAGTTTGTCAGTCAATTGGTTCAAACCTCATGGAAATAAGACTGCAGGTAAGAAGAAATCAGTTAGGTCCATCACATTGGCTTTGCTTAACCTACCTTCCAGTCTTTGTTACAAAGCAGGAAATTTTTACATTGTTGGTGTTATTTCTGGTTCCAAGGAGCCCTTGAACTCATTTCCTTAGCCCTCTTATTGACTTATTTTTTCCCACATGGCAATGAGGGACATGGTTTACACTAACTATTGAATACCCAGAAAGGTGATTATTATGATTTGTTATTTGTTATAACTCTATCATGAACAACAAAACTACAAGGCTCAGTGCTATCTTGCAAGCTACATGTGTCCTGGCTCAACAATGAAATAGAGGGTAGAGAGTTTTAGTCTGAACTATCCAGTTTACAATGGCCAGAAGACCAAGGCAATGACTATTGAAGAGAACAAAGTGGATTTAACTGGAAATTCCAGTTGCAACTGTCTACCTTGTATATTGTACAGGTGCATGCACAGATCATGCTATGCATGAGAGGAACTACTATATATAGATAGATGGAAGAAGTATAATGTATGAGCAAATAGACAGAGATGAATGTGGAAATAGATAAGGTGTGAAGTAAATGGAGATTAAAACCATGAGGCATGTCATGTGATAATGGAAGTGAAAGAGATAAGTCCAAAGAGTTTGAAAATATTCATATTATAATATTATTGTGCTGGCTATCAACAACTTATCTGCCACTTGGAAGGTTGGCAGCTTTATAGGATCCAATACTGAATATCTTTGCATCCTTTGCTAGTTATAGAAATTGGAGAAAAGCAACTTTGAATGTAAGATATGGAAACACTAGACTTGTGAAGAATATTGGAAAGCTGCAATTAGATGGTGAGATGCCAACTCGAAAAAAAAATGTAGTAAAATCTTCAAGAAGACCAGGATACAATGGTTTGAACTTCTTATTTTACTATACTAGGATTTTACCTGTTATCTTATGCTCAATGGCATATATAATCTCTTCCTTGGCCTGGTCCAATATCACTTCAGAGAGCTTATCATCATCAACAAGCTTGTAAACCAAGAGCTTTGCAGGTCCTGTTAGGCACCAAAGAGACTAATCAACAAAAATAAACTATAGCAAGCTAACTAACTTGTTGAATCAGAAGGATTATCCATGGCACTCAATCACATTCACTTATATTGTTAAAGTTAGTGAAGAAGCAGGGAAGGCTAATCAAATTGTCAACTTAAAAAAAAACCAATGAAAAAAAATCTGGTTAACATGCTACTAGTGAGCATCACATTTATAAAGTCATTTGGATAGACCTAACATCTTGGCTCAAGTTAGAGATGACTTTACCAGACATTATCTTAATGATGATTGATAAATCAAAGTATGAGCCTATAATTAATATGCTCCTCAATTAGGAGTTCATTAATGACTGCATTCCAAGCAAAAATGTCAGGAAGCCCACATTCAATGAGCTGCTTACAAACCACAAGATCAACAAAATTCAAACTCACCTCCACACAATCACACAACCAACATGTCATTGTGCTGCTCCAAAAAACCTTAGTGAGCTTGAACACTGAAAACTCAAGGCAAAGCAATGGAGAACCTCAACTGAATTTGACTTACCCATAATCCTTCTCAAACTATGGGCTAATGGTCCATATTCTAACATGAGAATGAGAAACACACACAGGGAATGGTAAACAGAATAAAGAACTATTGTTAATCACCAGCTATAGAAGCTGATAATAACAAATGGATTAGACTGGAGATACCCAGTTAAATGTGGCTAGTTTATATACATGATTGAATGATGCACAGACCACGCTGTGCTATATACCAATGAAAGTCAGTGGCAAATGTGCCCAAGTAAATGCAAAAGTACAGTGGCTCAGAAAACTATTCACATATTTGGTTATTTTTCACTAAATGCAATAATTCCAAATAACTCCTAATCCTAGCCCTAATCTCTAAGTGTATGATTGTGTATGCTGCAAAGCAATCCCTGAGCCTTGTAGTTTGTTCTTGTTGTTTGTGATAGGTTCATAACATAGTCCAGTTACCAACTGGACTTTAAAACACTAGCAGAGACAGTAACAAAAGGGTCAATGGATAACTACAATAAAATCAGGAAAGAGAGAAATGAAAGAATGCAAGAAAGATGAAGGTACATGAGTATTGAAAATGAACTATATAAAATAGATGAAACATGGAGGAGGAACTCCAAAGGTCTGGAGTTGCAATACATATGAAAAAGGGCTGGAGTTGGCAAATACAGTATCAGAGTTGTCAGAGTTGGACTTGTGCAATTTTCAGAATATGAAAACAAGCCTAATTATCAATGATGATGTCAATAACCACTATTTTTAATTAGGCTCTAACAGCCAACAACAGTTACACTTGGTGACGGCAATTTCTCACTAATCTCCATTCATATGTCATCTTCCCTATCAACTACTGCCATTTAGTGTTCTGTGAATTTTGCCTGGTAAATTTGCATTAATTTACCATCATTTACCATTCACATCGACCAGGGTGATAATAGGGGTGTAAATTTGGATGAATTTGAAATGAATATAATACATGTCTATGCAAGATTGATCCAAGGAAGTATAGGATGGTTTTGTGGTGTCATAGAAGGGTTATACAATGTTACTACACTCAAGTACAACTGGTAGCCAAATTAGTGACTATGACCAGCAAAGTCTGACCTGAAGCTCCCTTCTTTGAAAATCTGAAAACAGCTTATTAAATTGTTTTAGAATACCATACTGCATTGATTTACAAAAAGATAAACTCACTCACAATCCCAACAATCCTTATTTGACAAAAGGATGGTGCCACCACAAGTCAAGCCAAGCCAGTTGACAACATTGTGCAAATTGTTGGTCTCAACTTGCTGAAAATCTTAAAGAATGAATATGGTGCATCATCATGTATATGAGAATCCCACCATAAGAGAGATTGCACAATCACTAATGACTTGCCATAACCCTCTTCTTGTGAAAACACTGCTGGTTCTTGCCATCAAAACACTCAAGGTACAACTCAGTACATACAGCCAGGAATATCCACCTTTTGATTGACCATTTCAATCCAAATGTATGGTACCCTATGCCTGGTGGAAACATGTACAGCAGCATGAAGACAGCACTATACTTGGGGTGAGAATTAAAGCTTTGTCACATTGGTGTAGAAACTTCAAGTTGCTTTTCTCATAATATTGAATTCTTGATATAGGCTCTTGCCATAAAGATTTTTGCATCAGCTTCAATGTCTATGGTCAATGAACACACAATGTCAATGATCTCATGGCTCAATGGCCCACAATGTAGCCATGAAGAAGTTGAGATCTTACAAGACCACATAAAGATTTGATAGTGGTATTATGGATTGAGAGTAGATGATTTTGGTACCTCCAGTCAAGCCATTGCTGAAGCAATGATGCTTGTCCCAGGACGAGAAGAAAGAATTCAAACCAACTTTAAAATGGTGTGAAGTTGAGGTAACACTTGGCAAGCACTCTTCAGATAAAGTTGACAGTGAAAACTTTGAGTCTCTCACATTATCCAACATAAAGTTGGCTCCTCAAGTGCATTGCATGGACTTAGAGGGTCGAGATGGTCATGGTGGTCCCAATAGCCCTGACATATTGGACAATGGCAACACATGGCTTGATGCTCCACATCCACTTGATTCAAATACTGCAAAGGCTAAACAGATGATGTTCACACTTGGTGGACATTCTGACATTGATATTATGTCTCCATTCCTCCATGACATCCTTAATGATGCTGATCTTGTTGAGAAGTGAGGCAGCACTAGCATGGCAGGCAAGGACATAACACCTTTTGGGGGTGTGGCCACTCCTATGTTGAATTCCCCTCCAGCAAGCTCAGACTGGGAAACATGATAGTGAAATTTACACATTTTCACTGTCATTTTCAGTCATTTTTGGACAACTTCACTGTTAATTAGCATAAAATAGATGTCTGGTTAATTTATACTATAATATATGGGTAAATTTGAGGTCAAAATCCAGCTGTGTAAATTAGCTAGATGAATTTTAGGCAATCTGAAAATGACAGAACACTACTGCCATTGACATGACACCAATGTGTTTGATTCAATAAGAAACTAGAATCTCTTATATCTCACACAATTTTTGATCCAAAATTAGAAACTCAACATTACCTAAGTCAAATCTGGGATATTCTGTTGGTTTTATTCACAGACATCCTTAGTAAAATTTAATTACTCTTCACTTACATTGAATGACTGATGTATATAGCATATTTTTAGACTATTTGCCATGCTGAGGCAAGAACCTGGTCTGCACTTGTGCAAGACATTTTGTCTGCCTGGGTTCTTTTACGCTCACTCATTGATAGTTCTCTCACTTTTCCCATCAAAATCATAACTTCAGCCATTAGTGCTGTGATTGCCAGAAAATACAGAGCTGAGATTCAAGGTACATTCTCTGATCAACTTTAGTTAATACTAATATAGCTAATTTATTATGATTTATTAGTTCCAAATTTTATTCCTGAACTTAGCAATATTATCTCCCACCCAGATAGCCATGTTTGTTATTGTCATCATCAAGAGGGTAACTCCAAATCTTTGATATATTAAAATCATTGATTTAAGCTGTTCAGCTCTAATTGATTGCATTTTCATACCTTGACAAAGTATGGCAAGCTAGTAGATATGTACTTTAGTGTCCTACTGACATCCTTCTTTCTAGCAATTTCTTGTTTTCAACATTTAGTAACTACTCCACTATTTATTTCCTGCTGTCTATCCATTATCTTGTTGATACTCAGATGACATGGAACAACATGTTCAGATACCCCTTTTGGCATGTTATGCAAGATTCAATTCCCTAACAATGATTCACCAATTCTGTTATCCAACACATTCTACAATGTCTTATCACTAAAACCTGCTTCCTCTAGTATATCACTATTCATAAGATTACCCTCATTCTGACATAGGAAACATCCACAAGACTTATCTCAGTACTAAGCCAATTGGCATGCTATATTACAAGAATATAATTCTTCTATTATTTACAAACTCAGAAGTTCTAATGAAAGGGCTGATGCACTCTCCCATTCACTGGACCATGGAGGTGTAACAGCTGACCATAATGCCAATATCATGGTATTCCCAGACAATTTATTTATCAATAATGTTTTTCTTGGTTCTTTTTTCTATGAAATTTTATGAAAAGAATCAAAAAAGCTAAAAAAAAGTACACAGTTTTTTCTTTTCTGAGACTGTTTATCAAAATAACAAAAATAATGTTTTTGCATCTAAATCTTTATACCTCAAACTTTTAAACTTATATTATGATCTCACATTCATCCAGTTTCTTTTTTTGGTCACAGACATCATCATGCCTACATTCTCCTTGAAATTTCCTTTTTAATGCTATTACATACACCTAGTACACCAGGACACCAGGACACAGGGACAGCAGAATGCAAAAACATTTATGGTGGCATAAACCACAACTCATATAGATGGGCAAGTGACAGATGATGGATATGCAAAATATTCAGGCCATTTGTGATGTTTCTACTTGCACTCATGCTCACACCCATCCTGCCCACTGCTACCTTGAATGAGGTGATTGTGTAACCAAGGAGCTCCTTCAGCAAATAAATTCCCAAACCTCTTTCACCCAAATTGGATTCCAGTTTCTCTCACAAGTGGTGCATCTGCTATGAGATGATCCCATTTCTTCATCAATATGGCAATTACTATGTAACTTGAGAACCAACTACCCAACCTTGTTTGAATCCTTAGGTGTAACCATGAAGTACCTGGAGTCATGGATTTACATAGATGTGGAGGAAAATCAGAGGGGGGGTCCTCTCATGGCAAACATCACCTGGCTGCTGGTTGCACTCAGGGAGATCAATGATCTCCTGATGAAGCTGTGCTGCTACAAAATACACACTAAGTGTTGTGATATTGATAGAATCCCATTGCCATTCCTGCCTAAAAGATGTATTTCATTGGAGTGGAAAGCAACTTTGTATATCTGGGCATGATGGCCAGTGTGAAGAACCATTGTTTGGCCTTAGCAAATTATTAGCATTCAATGCAATCACATCTTAGAGCTACTACATACTGGTCTTTGTGACAACATCTTCACCAGTGGTATATGGTTATTGGCTTCGAAGAATAAAAGAACAAAGTGTTTTGGTTTGCTCACTGTTAGTGTACACAAACACAATTCTTTATTCTGTTTGCCATGTGTCTTTGGTCCCTATTCTTCCTCAGCTTTTCAAAGCTGACTCTATGTTGTCAAGGCAAGTGGTGTTAAAGACAATCAGGATTATGAATTTTCATGGAAGTGGTATAAGACACAGTTTGAACATACCTTTACACCTATTGAAATTGAATTACCTGCATTGGTGTGCTGTTGGGAATTCACAGGATTCTATTACCTTCTCCGAGATTTCACAAATATCATGCATAGGCTCATTGGCAATAATTCTTCATCATATACCAAGGCTAGCAACTTCACTGTTTACTTTCTTCAGCCCCCCTTGTTTGCCTTTTATTTTGGGCATTTTGAGTTCCAGCAGTGGATATCACATGATGTTTCTCTTCCATTTCCACTAATAATCCTACAGGGACAAATTATGGGGTTTCCTATTATTTGTTGGAATTTCAAATTCCCCAAGTGTATTCTGAACATTGGTGCCCCAAAGTGACTTGCTAGTGGATTCAACATTCCACTTCTAATCTGTGAAGTCATCTCAGATCACAAGGAGAGTGATTGCCACTGAATGCTTGTTCAAGCAACTGCCATTGCATATACAGGACAAATTCTTTTGCAATCTACCTTGGTAGGGAGGTTTTTCCTAATGGCCATCTACATGAATAGCAATATGGTTGCATCACAGTATATTGTAATGCAAACCATAGGTAATGGTGCTGAGAGTGATCATAAGCCAGTCAGTACCCATGACCATATTGGACTATGTTGCTTAAAGACTGCACAGGTGTCCATTCATCAGAAAGATTTTGACCTCAGAAATGAGAATGAACAGGTCAATTTTCTGCAAGAAATATATAATCTGGCAGCAAACCTGAAGATATTGTCAGCCAACTGGACCCAACAAAGAACAGGCAACTACATGCTGTCTTATGGAAAGCCAGAGTTATATTGCTATCCCACAAGGAAAGACACAGACAAATTCCTTGATGTACTTAATAATTGAGGATTGGTAGTGTCATGTATGTCTAATACAGCCACTCCTAAGCATGATTCCCACAGGATACAACATAGTAGACCGGTCTCAATTGCAACTGGTTGTAACCAGTCCAGTTGCCATGTAGGATGATTTAGAACCAGTTTTTTTCAGTCCAGCTGCCAGTTTAAGGGTTCTGAGAACTTACTTGGACCAGCTGCAATCTAGTTGCCTGATTTGGGCATAAAAAACTGGACTGGACTGGACTTTTAAACACTAATTGTGGTGGTTTTGATCATATGGTCAAGGACTGCAAAATGACAAAGGTACAATATCTGTCATGCAAATGGCTCAGCGGAAAACACAAGAACACCTGTAAGAAGGGTGGCAAAGGCAAGAGAAAGGGCTAAAAGATCCAATTCACTAAAGAAGATTCAGACTTCAATTCAGATAACAGAGTAACCTCCTGAAATGAGGATAAAAGGATCTGCAGAACATGCTTTAATCAAGGAATGACCATGGGCAGAGATATGGGCCAAGCCCTTGCAGCATCAATAAAGAGAATGCACATTGATGAGGCTCATGCATTCTTCTGAGATGTAGAAGATGCTGTAATGAAAAAGAAGTTCTAAAAGCCATATGTGTGAGAATGCTAAAACTCAAAAAAGAAATTCTGATGAATATTGAAGTGGCTCCATTTTCAAGAAAGAAAAATTCAACAAAGGTTGAGGCCTATTGGATAGCAGTGCTAATGTAATCTTCATTGACAGAAAATTTGCTGGGAAGGCAAAATTCCCTGCCATGCAATTATGAAATCCCATTTCTGTATTTAATATGGATGGTACCAAGAACTTGGCCAGTAATATCACACACACCACTGAACTAGTCATTAATTATCAGGGACACAAAGAATGTGTTTTCACAGAAGTCATGAATTTTGGAAAGAATCAGATCATTTTGGATTACTTATGGCTTAAACACCACAACTCCAAAATAGATTGGGTAAAGGACACAGTGACCTTAACATGTTGTCCACAGCACTGTCATGCCTTACAGTCAAAGCCTGTCTATCTTCACCTATTGGAAAAGGAAGAAGAAGATCTTCAGTACCAGATCCATGCTACTGTTAAAGGGCTAGAAGCTCAATACACCCTTTATGTAAAAAAACTCGCAAAAAACACCAAGTTGTCTATACGAGATTTGGCATATGCTGCCAGCTTCAATCTATACAATGCAGAAGGGAAAGTTGTTCCTACATATGGGAAAACCTTATTGAATATGGCAATCTTTGTTGCATTGCCTAATGAAATCTATGGCAGAATTGCACCATGTAGTGACTTAGCAGCCAAAAATATGATTGATGTTGGAACAGGGATAATACTGTAGATGCTGACTACCAAGGACCTCTAGGAGTTCTTTTATTTAATCTTTCAGAAACAGACCTTGAAGTCAAAGAAGGTGATAGAATTGCACAACTTATTATAGAAAAGATAGCTAATCTGGAACTTAAAGAAGTGGAAAAGCTTAATGAAACAATCTCTAGCAAATATGGATTTGGAAACTCAAAGATTCACATAGCAGATACACAAATAAAAGTCAAGCCAATGACCATTGATTTGGTTCCTTAACAATACCACAAGTTTGCTAAAGTATTTAGTAAAAAGGAGTCAGAACAGATGCTAATCAGAAAACCATGGAATTATGCTATAGATATGAAGGAAAGCTTCACTCCAAAGAAGGAACAATTAATTCCCCTATCACCAACAGAGTAAGAAAAGGTTTCTGCATTCATAGATGATCAAATGAAGAAAGGCTATATTAGATCATCAAAATTTCCACAAACAAGTCTTGTATGCTTTGTCCCTAAAAAGGATGGAAAGAAGAGAATAGTATAGGATTATCATTACCTCAATAAACATACAGTCAAAAACAATTACCTGCTTCCTCTGATTAGTCAGCTAGTTGACAAACTCAAGGGAGCTAAGTTATTCACAAAAATGGACCTCAGATGGGATTATAACAACATTTGGATCAAAGAAGGAGACAAATGGGAAGCTGCCTTTGTTTGCTACAAGGGAGCATTCGAACCCTTAGTTATGTACTTCAGGTTGTGCAACAGTCCAGGAACATTTCAATCCATGATGAATAAAATCTTTTCAGATATGGATGATGTATATATCATGTATATTGATGATCTTATGATCTTCACCAAAACCAATGACCAAGAGGCTTATGACAAGATTGTGCTAGAAGTCTTCAAATGTCTTGAAGAACACGACCTCTTTGTTAAACTGGAAAAATCCATATTCAATAAGACTGAAGTAGAATTCCTTGGCATGACAATTGGCAAAAACAAAATAAAAATGGATGATGACAAAGTAAAAGCTATTTGGAATGGCCAGAACCCAAAACAGTCAAGGAAGTTAGAAGCTTCCTAGGGTTGGCTAACTTCAATCAACACTTTATAAAAGATTATGTGCAATTTATACAGCCATTAAATGATCTCCTAAAGAAGGATCAACTCTTTGAATGGAAGGAGTTACAATGAAAAGCATTTGATATGCTAAAGAAAACATTCATCACTGCTCCTATCCTTGCATTCCCAGATAATTATTGCCAATTCTGGCTAGAAACAGATGCTTTGGATTATGCCATAGGGGTAGTGTTATCTATATTAAAAGAAGACAAGTGGCACCCCATTGCCTTCCATTCCAACAGCATGTCATTGCAATAACAGAATTATCCCATCACTGATAAGGAGATACTAAACATCATCTGAGCCATGAAAATATGAAGGCAATATCTAGAAGGAGCTAAGTTCCAATTTGAAATATGAAACAACCATACAAATTTTCAATATTTTATGAAAGCACAGGATTTGAATTAGTACCAAGTGTGTTGGGCTACATGGCTCTCATGGTTCAATTACATCTTCATTTATAAGCCTGGTGCTACTAACACAAAAGCCAATGCCTTATTGCATAAAAAAGATCACCTGCAGGGCATTGAAGATAACAATAAGGGTATCATGCTTATTACCCTAGATTAGATATGAACCTTACTGGTTGCAATCTGGGATGAAGGGGATCAATTCACTAAAACAATAACAGATGCCACACATCTGCTTAAGGAAAGCCACATGAAGGAGTTATTTAAAAAAGGAGCTTCTCAAGATGAGGATGGAATAATACATTATGAAGAGTACATCTATGTGCCAGATCACAAAGCACTGTGACTAAAAATAGTCAAAGCAAACCATAATAGTCCAATTGCAGGACACTCTAGTTATGACAAAACCTATAAGCTCCTAAGTTAGACTTATTGGTGGCTGTCAATGACTGGCTATTTAAAAAACCTTCATTACTTTATTCAAGCCTTTTGAAAACTTTACAAAACAAGGATCAATATTCTCCTTTGATCACCTGAAAATTGATCCCTAGAAGGAGGGTAGTGTAACAGTTTCAATACAATGAACTTAGTGTATTTTCACTTTTCTTCTTATCTAATCCTATTGTAGGGAATCCATCTCTAAACTCACACTTATCTTTATCTTAGGGATTCTCCATTGCCTTATCATTTCTTCTCACAGATTTGTGATCCACTTTCATCATCACAGCCTTGCTTTAATCTCTGTGCTGTGCTGGTTATTATTCTTCTCTTCCATTTGATGCCTCATGCATCAACATACATTATCCTTCTCTTTAATCTCCGCTATGCTTCCATTCTATATAGCCCTCATGGCTGTATAGTCTCTTTAGAATATGCCCCATGCCTTATGCACAAATAGTTACAAACATGTAGTAGTATATCAACCCCAATGCAATGGCCAGAGAACTCAGTTCAGTTTTCTTTGTTTTTCCTCTCAAAGATATCAGGAGTCCAAACTCTCTACCATCTTTCTTTATAGTTTATATTCTCTAGTGTAACCTAAGAAGCTTGTCTTTGAGGATTGTTTTACATAAGAGATTCTATACTGATAACCCCCTTTGCTTCTTCATATCACAGGTGTGATCACATCTGATAGCAACTGGATTGTTTTGAATAGAAGCAGGAGTTACAGTTTAATTACTTTGTACAAAAATAGCAAAAGTGCCATTAAAGCAAGGAGAGATGCTTTTATGTTGGTCAGATAAGGCATTTCTTCTGATGTAATAATGATTTCATGTGAATCTTTTTAACATAAAGGTTTCCTCTTGGTATAGTATTCATCTGTGGGAATAACTCTTTCTCTATTTAGATGCCTAATGCCTTTTAATATCCTCAGCATTTTTATAGTCCTCCAAGGTTGACCTTTCTAGTCAATGCATTTACATGTACACTGCTCAGCCTTAGTCCTGATCAGTTTTTCTATGGGTTCAATACCATGTTCTTTGTTTTATCTGGATAAGTTTTAAGCCATCTAGGTGAACATTCCTGCCCTAAATATTGTCTGATACTTTGTGGTTATTATAAAATATATGCTAGCAATAATGGACTCTGTGCTTCTCAAGCTATGTGATGCTGGGGATTCTAAGCACTAGATGATATAAACCACAGAGGAAATGAAGGAATAAGGAATGAGATTATACTCAAGAAATTTTAGGGGAAAGATCAAGAGAACTGAATTGGAATTCTCTGGCTGCTGTATTGCAGATATATATATCACTACAGTGTTTGCATATATTTGATACATAGGGCATAGGGTTACCATAAGAGTCCATACAGTCATAGGGGCTATGTAGAATGGAAGCATAATAACCAGAAAAGCATGGAATTAAAAGAAGGCTATGATGATGAAAGTGGATCACAGATCCATGAGAAAAGATGATAAGGCAATGAGGAATCCCTAAGATAAAGATAAGTGTGAGTTTAGTGATAAGATTCTCTTGCAATAAGAATTCAAAATGTTTGAAAATGTTTATATTATAACAACTAACAGGCCGGTTGATTCATAGAGCCAGATGATGGATCTGTTAGAATATGCAAGCATGCGCACAGGCGCGGCATCGGCTCTGTTACTCGGACATATTGTATGCCTCCATTCCACTTACACCACTTATACACTAGTCGCTCACTATCCTTCATTTGACCTTCCTTAATACAGTATTCCGTTTGTCTTCGACCCTATACCTTCCTGAACCATTCCTCATTAGTAGATACGACCCCAGTATAAACACCTAGGGCTATATAGCCACTCGTTTTCGACTCGTTGCACCTCAGTCCGTTGCTCCTGCACACGACTGAGGTGAGTTTCCCTACCACGATAGCTTAGTTACACAGAATGCTAATGATGTACCTAGTCACGCACCCGCTAGGTAAATATCATAGTCCGTTGCTCCTGCACACGACTGAGTCACGCACCCGCTAGGTGCATCATTGTCGTTACCTCATCTATTCTATCAGGATCCTTTCTGGGTCTACTGCCTCTCATTATCACAAAGGAGTATTGCTCCCTTTGTGGTAACCTAATGGGGAAAAAGGTCCATGTCTGTAAGGATTGTGGTGCATACATCTGCAAACAGGCTAAATGGCATGAGAGGAGGTGCATATATATGGATACAGTGCTTGAAAAGGCAGACTTCTGTTGCCTTCTGCATAATGCAAAGCATTGGCATAGTCAGAAGGACAAGGGCAGTTCAGTTAGCAGCCTTCCAAGTAGCATCCCTATTACCCAGCCTCTGAACTTAGAAATGATAAGGGAATGCACAATATAGCTTCATTAGATATGCAGGTAGAATGCAGGCCAAGCTAACTTGGCCTTTTGTTCTCATCAATGTGATGCTTTTCATGAGCATCAAGAGTTACCTTGCAGATTCCCTCAAGCTTGACCTGAAGCACCACTATGTGACATCCCTGCAGAATGTGAGCCACCTGAAAACCTCTATTATATTTCCAAGAAATTGAATACATGGCAGTCACACATAGTTGTATCTCATAGACCTGCCCTTGAAAGTGAATGGGCAGCCATCAGCATTGAAAACAATGAAATGGGCATGCAACTTTGCCAAGCATTTGATGGCATCAATACTCCCAGCTAACACCTTTGTTGTGCTGGATATGCACATGAATATTCTGACAGGGGGGCTACAATGGGTGGGAGGGGCAATGGCAGTGAAAATGGCCCTAATGAGTGAAATTATTGCCAAATTTTGTGGCAGGGCATTCTTGCAGGCCATGAAGGAGTCACTGTTCTATCATGGGGGCTGGAGGGGCCTTTTGATGGCAACCTGCAGTCCTGCAGTGCAAATTCAGATGGGGTTTGATGATCTCAAATGCCTGGTTGAGCAGTATGCTTTCCCTCATACATTTCATAACTGCTACTATGCTAAAGATGGCCATAAGGACTGCTTCAACTTCATGCTAGCATTCACAGGCTTCACTATGCTCTTGAAACAGATCAAAAATGTCATTAGCCAGGTCATTAAAGCAGTGGGGGTCAATAAGAAGCCAGGAATCTGGAAAATGATATTCAAGGTAGTGGAATGTGACCTAACCCTCTTCCAGATAAACAGTGTTGTCATAGTTTACAGAGAATGAGGCAAAGGGGGTGAAATGTAGGTACATTGGGTTGTACTGCCCACTTAGAGCTTGGGAAGTTGAGTTTAGAGTATATATGATGAAAGAATGCAAGCCCATTCTGTATGACTTGATCATCAGGGAAAATGAGAGTGGGATGTGCATGGTGTGCAAGCTTTGTAATTGGTGGTTTGCTGCCCTTAAGGTCAATGACCTCAAGAGGCTGCTCTTTTGATTGAGTGGCGCATTTCCAGATATGTTCTGGCACAAGTATCCTGCCTTTGCAAAGCTACAGGACTTTTTCATGAGGGTGACAAAGGCAAAAAACTGTCTAAAGAATAGCAAGTAGTCATAGTGCACTCCATGGTATTACCACCATGCATCACTAGATGTCACCTTCATACTGGTTTTTGCTTACATTGAAAAATAAAAGCCCCAATTGTTATAATATGAACATTTTCAATTTTTTTGGGACTTAACACTTTTTACTTTCCAGTCACGTGATCTGTGCATATAACCATGGTAACCATCACATGAGTAGATCTAGAACTAATAACATCATACCTTGTGGTAACCACACCCTTTTAACTTCCACTCTTCTCACACAGCCTCTTTAATCTCTAGTATCTCTTTCCTACTGTTGCTTCTATCATTAGTCTATTTATGGTAGAATCTCTCTTGCATAGCATGGTCTGTGCACGCACCTGTAACATATATAAAGTAAACACTTTGCAACTGGAAATCCCAGTCTAATCCATTTGTTTACCTTGCTAGTTATTGCCTTGGTTTTTTGGCCATTGTAGACTGAGTTGAATGGAAAGGACCCCCCTTTTCTTCATCATTAAGCCAGCTGTCATGTACACTGCAAAGTAGTTTTGAGCCTTGTGGTTACTGTTTCTGTCATTCACAATAGTCTCATAACACCAATTTTGCTCAAAAATAGGACCCAAGGCCTCCTGTCATCCACTCAGGCTGAATGAATGCAGTGAATACTGAGTCAGCAGTGAGTTCAAGTGTTTGTCTGCTGTGTTTTGTCAAACATTGAATTGGTAGAGTTCCTTTCCATTTGATTCAACATTACTTTTGCTGCATTGATTACCATGAAATTCTGACCTATTGCATCAGTTTCATTTTACCCCCTCATCCTTACTTTCACTCCCACCCTCAAGAACTTGACTGACAACAAATATATTGTGTGTGTTGTACCATTCTGCCTCCTTCAACCCTGATTCCTGTACTGGTCCTCATCTCCCCCCACACACATTGTGTATTTGGGTTAAATACCCCAGGGTGTTTCTTATTGACCTGCTTAGCAACTTGTACCTCTTGTGTGGGTATGGGTACTAGTTCTATCAAATCATCAAATTTATCTGTGCCTACTACATCTAGACTTGAATTTGTAAATAAAAAAAACTGTGATACATTTTGAGTGGTGTGTGACAGGGCAAAACAATCAGTATGGTGGGTCATTTGTGATAAAGCAAAAAATTGCAACAGGCTAGAATTTGCAGTGCAACCAAATAAAAAAATTGCAAATTCTATCATATGAAACATTCAATTTTCAATTCTCCAAAAAGAATGTTCACTTGATGGGTGAAGAAATTTCACACATACAGCAGTTCAAATTGCTGTTTCCAACTATTAAAGTTGAAATGTCCATTGTAATCCCTTTCAGCATGTGATCTGACCAGGCATGCTCACTTGAGGACTGGACTTTTGCAAACAGCAACATCTGTTGTTTCCATGGAACAAGTGTCACAACTTTTAAAATAGCAAGCTAACTTACATGTCCTTTGTACTCTGAAAATTGAAGCTCCTTGAATCCAAATGTCAAGAAATATTTCATTTCATTTTCTTTAAATGCATACATGTAGGAATGGTGACAAGTGCAGACATCAATAGATTGTAATCACTACAGCATAATAAAAAGAAGATACAAAATCAACAATGTAATGGCACATGCTGCATCCGACACAGCAGATCCTCAATCTCAGTGCTCTGCCATGATTCTTGAAGACCTGCTGAGAATGCGAGAAGATGGTGGATATGCATGCCAATACACAGAAGAAAGGTCAGCACTCTTGGTTGAGACCATATCTGCAATGTCATCATTCTTAACCTTGATGGACTTCCACCTACATAGCATGCAATGGCAGTGCATTTGTGCCCTTGTCTGAATAAAAGATCATGTTGGATGCAACAACATTGTAGCCATTTCCACAAGCACTGAATTGCATGCCCCATGTGTTGAACAGTGGCATTTGTTACCCAACTGTTGAAGCTGGCATGTACTGACAGAGTGTAGCACAGCTACATACCTTTGTAGTGAGATGCTTGCTGGAAGGCAATAGTTCAAGTGAAAGATCAATTAGATCTCATCTCTACTAAATTTGTATCTACATACAATGAGCATATGAACTAATGTACATATACATATACTATAGTGTTCAACACTCCCCCTTGTCTGATATACCATAGTATTTCCAGACATATAGTATATAAAATCAATTGCTCAACCCATTGGAAAGGCAAGATTGTGAAATTCTAAACCAAGTTGAGATTTAAATTTCTTGGATTTGATATATCCAAGGTTCTTAGTGAATATATCTACTGGGTTACCATTCCCAGGGATATAGAATAGATTGACTTGTTTGAAAGTCATTACTGCATCGCTTACAAAATGGTACTTGATGAGAATGTGTTTTGATTGTTTTTCAGTGACTGGATTGTCAGCTATAAATAGTGATCCTTGATTATCACCACAGATGGGAATTGGTTTAAGATTATATTTGATTTCCTCAAACATCTGTTTAATCCAAACAACTTGGCGAGTACAATCACTCAAGGCCATATATTCTGCTTCAGTAGAAGTCTTCACAGTGCTGTGGTTTTTTGTAAATGTGAATTCCACAAAAACTCTCCATTCACTAACTTAAGGTAATAACCTGTTTGTGAGTGACCAGTGATTTTATCTTGACCCCAATTTGAGTTAGTGCAGGCAATGATGCCTTTGCCAGAATCTCCATCATATACTAGTAAATAATCACTAGTTCCAACTAAATAGTGGCAAATATATAGAGCCTTCTTGAGGTGCTCCTGTGATGGATTGGCTGATTGGTGTGCTAATTGTGTTATGGTATATGAAATATCTGGCTGTGTGCCAATCATGAGGTATAATCATCATAAAAGATGATGGCACATTTGGATCTATGATATGATTCCACTTCAAATGACTTGAGGTCTGAATGAATCAGCTCAAATGGTGTGGTTGCCTTTCAGTCAGTATGAGGGAATGTTCTATTGTGTTGTTTGCCTAATTGGCATCCAGGGCAAATCTTATCATTTATCAGTATGGTTATGTCTGGAAAATCCTTTAGATGTTTTCACATGCCTTTAAGTACGTCCTTAGAGGGGTGTTCCATGCAGCAATGTAAGAGATCATAGTCCACAGAGGTCATGACTCTTTGGGCATATGAATTAATAGCTAGGGCACAAATCCAGAACATGGTGTCAGATCCATGTGAATGAAAAGACAATATAGTCTTCTTTGCACATTTGTCTATGAAATCAATGTGACCTGGGAAGGCTGCAATGGTCATGCAGTGATCTTTGAGCAATGTGCCCATGGAAATTAGTTTGAGATTGCATTGTGGCATATTACCACTGGTGATAAACACACAGGATTGTCATTAAATAACACAATTACAGTACCTTCACCTTTGATAGATGCCTTTCTATTTGCAGTTTGCAAGAATCTAGGTTTTTGGTACTCTTGACACTTAATGAAATCTTTGAGATTGTAAGTGAAATGAGCCAAAGCTCCTGAATCCAATAACCATAAATCTGGTGGTGGACCTGGATAGTCATGTTCACACTCTTTACCTTTTCTGGATGGCTTGCTACAGTCATTACACAATGTGGAAGAGAAAGCAGATAGTATAGTCCATTCACTATCTACTATAGACAAACAAGTATACAACATGTTTTTCTGTGGCAAAGAGAGTTGCACATTAGCGCCTGAGTAGTGAAAGTGAGAATCAACTAACTATTCTTCATTGAAAAAGCCAAAATCCTCAGCATCCCCCAAGTATTGATCATAGTAGTCCTCCCCAAGAGAAATAGTGTCCTCATCTTCCATTTCTAACCATGCTTTTGCTGCCATATTGGAAAGATCCTCAAGCTGCTCTTCTAGAGGGCAAGAATTTGGTTTGAGGAGGTCCAGATGAGGAATGAATTGATTGAGCTGTTTGAAGCTTGAAGAACTGTCATTATCCACACTAATTGAGTATGAAGAGGGACTACATATGTCCTAGAATGTAGGTGATAGTAGCATTGGTTTGGTTGAGAGTGACTGCTGAGGAGGTGCTGATGGCAAGTGCTGATGTAGGCTGCTGGGGTTGTGGAGCAATGAGGTGACAGTTAGCCACAGGATCCAAGGTATGAACAGTTTTGCAAGTGGGTGTCAAGCCCATGCAATGAGCCAAAGAAATGGCATTCTGCATGTGAGGGAATGCAGAAGGACTGTATTGTATCACACCAGGAGTGTGGGTGAGTTGACAAGAATCAACAGTGGTAGAGAAGCTGGGTTCACCTGCAGGAAAGAGGATGTTGGGGGCAGAAAAGACAAAGGATGCAGTGGTGGATTTCCCTGCATTTGCTTCTCCTGACTGGCTTGAGAGCATTTGCCATGTTTCTTCTTATTGTTGTCCTGCTGGGTGTTTCCTTGTCCCTGCTACTGTTGTAGCTGTTGTTGTTGCTGCAAAAATTGGGGATCTCCTCCTGTCTGCTTTACAGCAGAAGCTTTGTGCACCTAAGTGCCAGCAACTGGCTTACCACAACAAGTAACATGTTGCTGCCATGAAGCAATGACTAATTTCTCCAGATCCTCCAAAGTGGGCAGTTTTTCCTCCCCTTTTATCTTCTCTAGGGTGAATTGTTGATGAAGAGAGAATTGGTTGAGGAGCACACAATCATCATCTTTATCTTTTCATCAATAGGATACTTGAAACCCTCCAAACATGCAAACTTGGCACAAATTTTGGAGAATGTAGGAGTGGGATGGGAGTTTTCAAGAATGGTCATATTGAGAAGCACCTGGAACTCATTGAAGGTGGATGAAATAGACAGAGTGGCATAGTCTTCTTATAGAGCTGAGGAGTGTTATATACACTATCATAGCAAGCAGAGATATGCCACTCAAGTTTAAGTCAAATAAAACCAGTGGCTTCGTGGTCATTTTTGTTCCAGGCTTCAATTGTGACGGTGTTGTTGACAGTGATCTCCTTAGTCTTCTTGTCATATTGATGGTCAGGACAATCAACTCAAAAGACCATCCATACTTCCTGAGAGTGAAGATAAACATCCATATTGTTGCACTAGCTCTGGTAGTTGGTGCCATTAAAACAAGGAAGGTCTTTGAAGGTGCAGGATATTGTGAGGGTAGATTCTTTGGAATGTAAAGTTGTTAGTACTGTACCATAATCAAATGAAAATGGGGGCAAAATAACTCACTCATTCCTGAACACTTTCAGAGCCTTATTATTAAAATAACATGGTCTCCACCTAGAATATCCAGGTGACATTTTAACACCAGAGCACATAAAGCACATCATGGCAATCTAGCATTTAAAATGCATGGATATGTCTGCATTCAAATGAACTCAGCATAAAAACGCATAAAATATAAGCAAATAAGTGGAGTGTGAAAATGCATCCACTAGAAGGCATAATTGCCATGCATAAAGCACAGGCAGGGCTCATAACCTGTTGAAGCTGGCATGTACTGACAGAGTGTAGCACAGCTACATACCTTTGTAGTAATCCTTGACAAAAGCACTTGCACCTCTTTCCTTGGGCTCTCTTGTGCACAGTGAGGGCAAAGAAATCCTTCCTTTTCTCCTGACCCAAATAACATGCATTCCAGCACACCTTTTCTTGGCTATTCACAAACAAAAGCTTTGCAAGTGCTGCAAGTTTGCAAGATGTGGGCCTTGCAGCCACAAAAATTACAGTACTGGGCATCTGGAGGAAGGAGAAGGAGAGTTGCAAGCATGGCAGCTGGCATGGCAGCTGCATTGCATAGTTACAGTTATAGTTGTAGTTTAGCATTCATTGCCAGGTGTTAAGCTGAATAGCACAGGTGAAACATTGGGTGTTTTGCAATGCTTTTTAGTTCCTCCTCAAACTTCCAATGTTCAGGAGAAAATACACTTCCAGTGATTTCAGGCTGGCACTCTCATCTATCCATTGTCATCTGGAACTTAGATCTGTCCAGTGCCATCTGGCTCTCAACAGGCACCCATCCATTTCCTTGAAGATCAAGTGTTCCATTCTTAGACACAGACAACCACTTTGTCTAACCAGTAGTCTGATGTCCAGAAGCAAATGACTGGTTCAGCCAACCATCAACCCACTCCTTATGCTTTTCAACTCTTCAAAAGTTGTCCACTTTCAACACCCCCTATCTCCTGCACCAACTCTGGAATTCCCATGCAGGAATACAAAGAACTTTCACACTATGTGGGAGATGAAATGGCAGGTTTATTATTATTATTTTCCTTGATAAATTCTAATGGGCTATGCAGGCCAGTGTCAATTATAATGTACTTAAAGGTCATTATATGATCAATTGTCATTGCCACTCACCCTCCCCATGATATCCAAGGAATGTCTGAAGTAGAGAAGACTATCAGCTGCTAAAGAGAAGATGCAAGACTGTACCTGCTATGGATACAATGGATGTCAACAAGAACATGCAAAGAGATGGTGGCAAAGATGATGAAGGTGAAGGAGATGATGACTGCCAGGATAATAAGGAAGAAGAGATGGACAATGTTAAAACTGGGTTAACTCTGGTATGAACTCTGGAACTCCAGAGTTATGTCCAAGGAAAGAGATGGGATTTTGGCTTTATCATATGTGGTGCGCCTTTGTCAAAGTCTAGTGTCCTAGATTTGTGGAGATGGTCAGAGAAAGTTGAAGGTAGACCAAAGGTTGGAGACAATCCAAAGTCAATCAGAGGTAGGTCAGAGACAAGCCCTATTGGTATAACTTTATATATAGAGTAAAAATGGGAGATGGAGTAGTAAATTCCAGGGGTCTGAGTATTTTCAAGGGTAAGAGTATTTTCTAGAATAAGTAATAAGATGGAGGAGTATAGCTGAAAGGGTCAGCAGGTTACTATGACAAAGTCAGGGAGGATGGAGACAACAGGGTACAGAATAGATGGAAGTGAAAAGGAATTGGAAATACACTATACAGGATATATAAGATGCTGTCTCATACCAAGCATTACTGCTTGTCATTGGAACAGTAATTAACTGGAACTATCCTCATGTCCTGTCTATCTTATCTTGTATAGTATATTTCCAATTCCTTTTCACTTCTGTCTACCCTGTATCCTGTCATCTCTGTCCTCCATGACTTTGTCATAGTAACTTGCTAACCCTTCGAGCTATACTACTCTGTATTGTTACTTACCCTAGAAAATACTCTTATCCTTGAAAATACTCAGACCCCCAGAGTTTACTATACCATCTCCCATTCTTACTCTGTATATAAAGTCATACCAATAGGGCTTGTACTTCAGTTTGAATATCATCTTAGACTCACCTTCACCTCCATTGACTTATGTCTAAATCTTGATGACTTGTCTCTAACCTACCTCTGATTGACTTTGGGTTGTCTCCAACCCTTGGTCTATCTCTAACTTTCTCTGACCATCTCTGCAAATCTGGGACACTGGACTCTGACAAGGGTGCACCACATATGGTGAAGCCAAAGTTCCATCTCTTTCCTCAGACATAACTCCGGAGTTCTGGAGTTCGTACCAGAGTTGACCCAGTCTTAACTGTATATTTGAACATGTACTTGTTCAAGAGTCACTCCATCCTCATCTGCCAAACCCTCCAACAAACCCTTTATATCTACATCTGCTTCCTCCACCTCAACTCATAACTCTGATAGCTCCAAGGACTCCAAAGAGTCCAAGGGTAAGGCTGCCTTTACTTCTTATTCCCCCCCAAAACCTTTCTTCTTTTCCTATGCCTCTGCTTCAGCTCTGGTTATTTGACAGAACCATGAACAGTACCATAACTTGAGCCATCAACCTCTCTGTCTGTTTTCAAATTGGTGATATCACTCCAACAATGCTATACATCACTCCATTGGATCCCTCTTGTTCACTTGTTCTAGGACACAACTTGCTCACCCACCACAATCTGTTGATTGATTGGGTTTTGAGCAGTATCTCTTTCCGTGTACCCGAGCAGAGTTTGCCAGTACCCCCGAGCTTCCCTCTGCAGCCTCCAGCTGACCTAACTCCATCTGATCTACCCAGTTTCTCTAACTGCAAAGCTCCTCCAATTGCAACTATCAGTGCTCCTATGTTCACACTGGCCTGTCACCTTGAGGGCTCTATGTAGTTCAGTATGCAGATCCACCCTAAGAAGAGTGACCTCCACTCTGCCTCCGTTACCTTCGAACCTCCTGCTGACCTCGCCAGTGTTCCTTTGGAGTATCATGACTTTGCTGATGTCTTCAGCAAAAGCAAAGCCGATATGCTTGCTCTGCATCGTAAACATGACTTGAAGATTAACTTGGAGAAAGGCACCTCATCTCCCATCTTCCCTCCATCTTTGTGTTGATTTCCAAGGACTTAACAAGATCACGAAGAAAGACCACTACCTCCTTCCCATATCTCCAACCTCCTAGATGCTCTGAGCTGCACCAAGATCTACATCAAAATCAACCTCTGGCATGCCTACCATCTAGTCCACATTACAGAGAGAGATGAATGAAAGACATCCTTTTGGACATGCTATGGCTCATATAAGTAGCTTGTCATGCCATTTGATTTTACCAATGCCCCTGTGGCATTTCAGCAGTTTGTTAACACTGTCTTCACTAATCTTTTGGATGTTTGTGTTATAGTCTACCTGGACAACATCCTCATCTACTCTGTGAACTCTGCCTCTCATAAGGAGCATGTTTGGGAGCTCCTCCAAAAACTCTGCAAACATGGCCGCTATGCAAAACCCAAGAAGTGTGAGTGGTCCACTGATACTACTGAGTATCTCAGCTATTTCCTTTCACCCTCTGGTCTCACTATGTCTTCAGACAAGATTGAAATGATACAGGAATGGCCAAAGCCTCAGAAGGTCAAGGACATTCAATCTTTTCTTGGTTTTGCCAACTTCTATCATCATTTTATAGTGAATTACTCTGACATTGTCATTTCTTTGACTTGCCTTACTTGCAAAGGCACTCCATGGTCTTTTGGTGATGATTGCTGCTCCATCTTCCATGCCTTGAAAGACACTTTCACCTCTGCTCCTATCCTCACCCATTGGATTCCTGATGCTCTGATGGTTGTAGAAACAGATGCCTTCAACTACACTATTGCCAGTATTCTCTCCATCTATTGTCTGGATGAGGAATTCCAGCCCATCACTTTCTACTCTCATATGCTTTCAACCCCAGAGCTCAACTATGACACCCACAATAAGGAGCTCCTTGCCATTCACAAGTTCTTCTAGACTTGGCATCACTACTTGGAAGGCTCTGGCTTCCCCACCAACCACAAGAACCTTGAGTACTTCACTACTACCAAATTCCTGACTCACTAGCAAGCCTGATGTCAGAGTTCCTTTCCTAGTCCCATATGGTCGTCTGTTTTCACTCCGGGCACCTTGGCATGAAGCCTGATGCCCTCACTAGATGCTGGGACATCTATTCCAAAAAGAGGGATAAGGACTATACTCATGTCAATCCTCATAATTTCTGTTCCATTTTTATCCCAGAACAGCTTGCTGTGTCCCTATGAGCTACCATTCTTGCTGCTCTGGTCCTCCAGGCAAGCACCCTTTATGATGTTGAGTAGCTTCACAGTGACATTCTCTCTGCCTTGCCAAACTTCATATGTCCACCTCCAAATCCTCCAACTCTCATTGGTCAGTCGAGTCCAATGGCTTCCTTCATTTGAATAACTGCATCTATGTCTCTGACTCTAACAACCTCTGACTCCACGTCCTCTGATGCAAACACAATCATCCCCTTTCCAGACAGTTCAGCCAGAACTGGACTTTGGAATTGATTCACTGCAAATACACTTGATCAGAAATTAGGACATTCCTTAAGGACTATGTTTCCTCCTGTACCTCCTGTACCTACGCAAAGGTTCCCCAGCACCACCCTTACAGACTCCTAAAGCAGCTCCCCATCCCTGAGAAGCCATGGAATTCTATCTCCATGGACTTCATTGAACCACTTCCCAAGTCCTCCAGGTTCACAGTGATACTCATGGCCATAGACTGTCTCTCCAAACAATGTATCTTCACTCCCACCCACAACACAATCATGTCCCTGGAGCTCACCAAACTCTTCCTTCTTCAGGTCTTTTCAAAGCATGAAGTTCCCTTCCACATCACCTCCAATCAAGGAACTGAGTTTGTCTCTCACTTCTTCTGTTCCCTAGGAAAAGCTCTGGATATCCAACTCCACTTCACCTCCAGTTGTCATCCAGAAAGAGATGGCCAAATGGAATAGATGAACCAGACTCTTGAGCAGTACCTCCCTGTTACTTCTTGTGGTGTCATGTGTTTGTTATGTCATGCATTTGTCATAAGTTGTGCATTTGTCATGAGTTGTGCAGTTGTGGTGTTGTGTGTTTGTTGTAAGTCATGCATTGTTATAGTTCATTGCAATAAACTGTTTTTGATCGAAAACTAGTACATGCACATATGGTATTACAATATATACTAGGATACAGGGACGGCAATACCACATGGTATAGATGTGGCTCTGTATGGGGCTGTGGCCTGTCACTACACTGTGAGTCTCTATATAGAGCTGCTCTTATTGCCATGCTATAGATCACTATATAGAGTTGGCAATCATACTTGTATTGATGGATACAAAACATTTTGAGAGAGATTTTTTAGAAAATTACTGTTCCACATAAGCAGGGTAGGGCAGGTGGTCTGAGTGAGACCAATGTGGGCTTCCATTGTGGAGCCAGGTATATGATGGCTGCTTTTGTGTAGTCATCTTCTCTTTTGGATGATGAGAGAGGGAGGGCAGAACAAATATAAATGCACACCTAGCTACTTTTTGGATTTCACAATCCATTCAAGCTGAAAGTTTTTTTGCTAAAAGTATAAGAAGCTATATGCCTCCAGCATGCCTGCACCAGCATGCCAGGGTCAGCCCCTCTGGTGCACTGCAACTCTATGCTGAAAGATTATCCCAGCCCAAGTTCAGCTGAGCAAGGCTAATATTCTAGTTCATGCCAGAACTCCACTTCATTCATCCTTATTAGAAAATTATAATAGTGGCATCTGAACAATACACACTTTGATTACTCAGATCTAGTGACCCCTCTGACAAGGAGGGATGCATCTGTGCCTCTAGGAATTTCTATACTGGTGTGCCAGAATCAACCCTCCCAATGTAGTGCATCCATATGCAAAAAGACTGGTCTCTACATATTTTCAGAGCAGGGTCACATGACATACAATAACTTGAATACAATGGCTGGCTTAGCAGCCAACTGTGTACATGTTAGACCAGCACATGCTTCAATTACTTGGATTCAGCAATCTCTTATATAAGGGGATATGTACCTGTGCCTCCAGAAATTCCTGTGCTGGCATGCCAGGGTCAACCCTTCTGAGCAGTGCACCCCTATGCAAATAGCTAGTACACACTCCAATTATTTGAAACCAACAACCTTCTCTGATGAGGGGGCATGCACTTTACTGTAAGGCATCCAGCTTTAAGACCAGCCCCCAATTGTGGGCTTGACAGCCTATCATCCACAATTGCTATCAGCCCCCACCTATGTAAGGTGAGGGGCAACCTTCCTGCATAATGCAAAAGGACAGTAGCAAGGGCAGGCACAACACCTAAAAGCTTAAATGCAGTAGCCAGCTTAACAGCTGACCATGTACCCTACCCAAGATATTGTTATAAGACTATTGTAAATGATAGAAACAGTGACCACAAGTGTTATGACCTTATTGTGAATAACAAAACCAAAAACACAAGGCTTGGAACTAACTCACAGGCTACACAAGTCCTGGCTCAATAATAAAGAAGAGGTGGGGTCTTCTCTGGCTAACTCAGTCTACAGTGGTCAAAATACCAAAACAATGACTATAAGAGGTAACCAAATGGATTAGACTGGAGATTTCCAGTCATAGAGTGTCTACTTTATATATGGTACAGGCACATGCACAGACCATGCTATTCATGAGAGATATTACCATAAATAGACTGATGAAAGAAGCGATAGTGAGAGAAAGTTAACAGAGATCAAAAAAGGCTGTGTAAAAAGAGTGGAAATTAAGAAGTCGTGGTTACCATGAGGTATGATGTCATTAGTTCTAGACCTAGTAATGTGATGGTTACCATGGTCACATGCTCAGATCATGTGACTGAAAAGTAAAAAGTTGTAAGTCCAAAAAGTTTGAAAATATTCATATTATAACAACAAGGCTTGAAACTACTTTGCAGTGTACACGACAGCTGGCTCAACAATGAAAAAGAGGGGGGTCCTTTTCTGTTCAACTCAGTCTACAATGGCCAAAAGACCAACACAATGACTAGCAAGGTAAACAAGTGGATTAGACTGGGGTTTCTAGTCATAAAGTGTCTATTTTAGGCACTGTACATTACATTGGAGCCCAGGCATGTTACATTTGCTGTAAAATAGCTCTGATGCAAATATCTCCATCACCATGACAACCAATTGAATCATACCAGTCCAGCAGCCAAACTACTAAGTCTCACAAACTAGATGAACCACTGTGGCTCAATTACAAGCCCAATGGCAACTATTCAAACTAGTTACTGCCTTGCAGACACAGGCAACTTCTTTGCAGCAGCAGAGCCAACTGCTATTACATGGCTATGGAGGAACTTCCACTGTTCATGTTGTGACTATGGCTCAAAAAGAAATGAGGTGTCAAAAAAAGGCAAAGAAAAGGAAGCTGCTGGCACAGGTGAACAGAAGAATAGTGAAGGAGTCAGTAAAGGCAATGGTGCAGAAACAGCTCTTGAGCATGGTGGGAGTGGATCATCATTGTCAAGGAAGTTGGCTTGAAGCAGCCTAAAAGCAGTGGAAGGCAAATGGCTAGGCAGCAAAACTGCGATCCCCACCAAGGAGTCTACTATTGAAGAAATTCTTGAGACTGGCTTGGAACTAGTTAGGTGAAATGGCATGTAAGCTCCTGCCCATAGCAATGCACCAAGTTCAAATGCTGACCAATAGCCACAAGAAACCCTGATGCATTTCTAGACAACTCAGGCCATATCTTTGCTGTTCTTGCAGGATGGGCCAGGAGGACTTTTAAGGATGTCCTTCTCAAGGCAATGTTTAAATTTGAAAGATACAATCTCAATCTCTCCTTGCTGGAGAAGGATTTAGGGAAGGTATCCTATTGGAAGCAACCTAGAAGGAGCAACTTCTACACTGTGGTCACAGGGATTTCCTCTGATGATGGGCAAATGGTATATGGTCCACTACTTTCTTGACTTTCTGCCTAATCCATCAATAGAAACTGATGAATAGTGCTGTGCTCATGATGTATTGCAATATAATAGAAGCACTAAGGGAGAGCAAAGCCATACATAGGTTGACTGACTTCCAGAACTGTGTATGGCTGCTTCTGTCCCAAAGATGTACTGGGGCTCAAATCTGATGATCTACTGCAGAAACATTCAAGTTGTTTTTTCCCAAAATATATGAGTACTACAAGATCATGTTGCCAAAATTGTACTGAGATTGCCTGCATTTGTGGTGGCCATATGAAAACTCAGCCATGCCAGTGGTAGCCTACAATCTGAATCTGGCCACAGTCTGCCACCATTAAGATTTGGCCAACCTATCATTTGACATTTGTGTTATCATAGCACTCAGTTACTTCAATCCTAAGAGTGGGAGGCATCTGGTGCTATGGGAGCTGGGCCTTGTCATCAAGTTTTCTCTAGGAACAACAGCCCTCATTCCATCTGCAGTTCTCATCCATTACAATATAAAGATTTTGGAGGGAGATACTAGATACTTCTTCACACAATACACCATAGAGTTGCTCTTTTTATACATTGAGAACAGAATAAAGTCAAACAAGGTGAAACAACCCTAAAGCTAATACTTCTTAGGTTGCATTAGAAGGTATAAACTACTAGAGATGATGAAAGGACTTGAGTTTGGACTTTAAGAACTTTAGGGAAAAGATCAAGAGAACTGACCTGAGTTTTCTGGCTATTGCATTGCGGTTTATATACTATTACATGTTTGTATCTATTTGTATATAAGGCATAGGGTATATCCTAAAGAGACCATACAGCAATGAGGACTATGTGGAATGGAAGTATGATGGAGATTAAAGAGAAGCATGACATGTGTGATGCATGAGGCATTACAATGGAAGAGAAAAATAATAACCAGCACAGCACAGAGATTAAAGGAAGGTTATGATGATGAAAGTGGATCATAGATCTGTGAGAAGAAGTGATAAGGCAATGGGGAATCCCTAAGATAAAGATAAGTATGAGTTTAGAGATAAATCTCTTGTAATAAGATTAGATAAAAAGAAAAGGTGAAAAATACTAAGTCTGTTATACTGAGACTATTACACAAGGAGGTACAGCAGGATCTAGCAATGAATGGGAATGGGGCATCAAGACATTCTGAAAGGAATCAGTATTGAAAGAAAGGATTGGCATTGTTTTCCCACATAACCTTATCCAAATGTATTGCATTGTTATCCAAATTTCTAATACCTATTATGAACCTATTGTGAACAACAGAAATCACAAGGCTCAGTGCTACCTTGCAGGCTATACAAGTCCTGGCTTGACAATGAAGAAGAGGGTGAGGGTCTTCTCCAAATAACTCAGTCTACAATGGCCAGATGACCAAGGCTGTTACAACTTTTCCTTTTCTTCGTACTTCTCTTTCGCCTCTGCTCAATCCATGTACTACCATCAGTCCGCACTCATGACTTTAAACTGACTGCAACTCTGGTTGGTGACTAGCCAGCTAATGGTCTCTGCCAACCCATCCACAGTCTCTGTTAGCTAGAGGTCGTGTCCTTGGGTTCCGTACTTCCTTGCCTCAGTTTCTTGTCATTTCGCTTAGGTTTCTCTCACACGCCATATCTCTAGACACCCACTGGATTTCATTCCTTTTCTTCGCCTTGGGCTTCTTCAACTGCCTCCATATCCATGGCACTTCCTCTTACCTTATCTAAACTAGCAATTCTCCCACGATGTGTTGGCTGTGTATTCTGTTCTTCATTTACGCATCCTTCCTTTTCAGGCTTCCTTCTGATTGCTCTGGTTGCAACTACAATCCATAGTTTAGACCTCCTTCGAGCTACCTTGTATCTCGTCGCCTAGCAATCTACTTGCTTCTCTCGTCTTACTCACCCCACAGTTAGGAAACCCCTAGATTGCTTCTTTGATCGACTTGTCCTTCAACTCGCTGATACCATCAAGGAGTCCCCTTGATCACCACTGTTGGAGGAATCCCCACAACAGAAATACTGTGTCATCGCTCCCCAAGCGACTCCTTGGTCAACTCGCTCTTTGCTTGTTGACACCCTTGAGGAATCCCCTCGACTACCACCACTGGAGGAATCCCTACATTGGAAGTACTGCATCATCAGCTCCCAACCCGACTCCTTGTCATTGAAGGCCCCTTGCAATTACTCCTACCCTGGGTAGTTGTAACAAATGCAATGACTATGAAAGATAACCAAAATGGATTAGACTGGAGAGTCCAGTCGTAAAATACCTACTTTATATATTGTACAGGCACATCACAGACCATGCTGTGCATGAAAGGAACTACCATAAATAGACTGATGAAAGAAGCAATAGTGGAAGAAAGATAACAGATATTAAATAAGGCTGTGTAAGAAAAGTGGAAATTAAAGAGGCATGGTTACCATGAGGTATGATGTCATTAGCTCTAGGCCTAGTCATGTGATGATTACCACGGTCATGTGCACAGATCACATGACTGAGAAAAGAAAAGTGTAAGTTCAAAAAGTTTGAAAATATTTATATTATAACACTATCCCCTTTTTGTGACTCAAATTCCAGGTGAGTCATGGTTGGCTCAGTGACTGTATAGTTCTCATAGGGAGAAAAAAGTGAAGTGAAGGAAGAGGCTGTAAGTCTGCAGAGTTTGCAAGGAGCAGAGAGATTTAATTTATGGAAATTGGCAACTGCCAGAGGGGTAGTGTTAATTATATCCAATGATTTTCATGTACGATCTGTTTCATCGTATCCTTTCCAATGTACCAAATACTCAAGCTTCTTGTTTTTGAGACATGAGGAAGCAATATAGTCAACCTCAAATTGCTCTTCCTGATCTACCTCAATTGCATTGGATCGGACTTTGGACTGTCTAGGTAAAGTTTCCCAATAAGGTTTAATGCGTGAGATATTGACTGTGGGATGAATGCAAACAGCATTGGGGAGTTTGAGTATAACAGCATTAGGAAGGACTGTGGTGATAGCATAGGGTCCAATCCATTTTTGGGTTAACTTTTTCATCATATATGGAAGTTTTAGTTTATTGGTTGATAGCCAGACCTGCTAACCAATAGAGTACTTTGGGGCTTCTGAGTGACTTTTCTCTGTAAAAGCAATCATTCTATCTTGTATATTTTCAAGTGCTTCTTCAATTTCCTTGTGGGAATGACCCATTTTTCTGGCAAAACCAGCTAATCTCCCTTCAGAACCCATGTGAGGGGTATAGTTTCAAGTAACATTGAAAGGAATAGAACCAGTTGCAGTAGTGATGGTATTGTTATGGAAGAATTGTGTTATAATATGAACATTTTCAAACATTTTCAAACTTGTACTCTTTTCTTTTCCAGTCATGTGATCTGTGCACGTGACCGTGGTAACCCTCACATGACCAGGTCTAGAGCCAATGATGTCATACCACAAGGTGACCTCGCCTTTTTAATTTCCGCTCTTCTCACACAGCCTCTTTAATGTCTGTTATTTCTCTCTCATACTCATGAAATCACTTAGTCTATTTATGGTAATCTCTCTCACGCATAGCATGGTCTGTGCGCACACCTGTACAGTATATAAAGTAGCACTCTGCGACTGGTATTCCCAGTCTAATCCATTTTGTTCACCACAATAGTCATTGCCTTGGTCTTCTGGCCATTGTAGACTGTGTTGAGCGGGGAAGACCCCCATACCCTCATCTCCTTGAGCCAGGAATTGTGTATCCTGCAAGCATTGTCCAAGCCTTGTGGATTGACTAGATGTTTTGGCGATAAGTCATAACACTTGGATTAGACTGCATACACAACGCTCGGGTCCCAGAGCTAAGGGAACAAGAGGTATTACCACTTGACGGTAATGAGACCAACACTTGCCCCACATTGTTTATATATGGTTGTCTGCTGTACAAATAAGGATAACGTTGCTACCAGGCATAGAGCACTAGCCTCCGTTGTCAGCTGAGTGCCTAGCTGTCCATGTTGGTACTACGCCGGTGTACCCAGGTTCGCGTGATCACCTGTGACGTCACGTCTAATGTGGATAGTATTTCCGCACGCCGTAGCCAGGCAGATCCAGTCTCCCCCACATCTCTTTTCTTTTATGTATTTTTGTTTTGGATCCAAGTATAGGTCGCTGCAGCCACCTTCGTCATTGTATTTAGAGAAGACACTATTACCTCTGATCAAAGAAATATTTCCTTAGGCAGCAAGTTTGTAGGTTGCCCAGAGTATGGTTGGAATAGTCTGCATAGTAAGCAACTGAAAGAAGATTTTCAAGATTCCGTCCCAATCCTGCACCCACAAGGTCTATTGGCCTTCCCACGACAAGCAAAGAACCAAACACCACTCATTCTCCTTTGAATTCTATAGAGACGAACATTTCCACGCGTACCTCCGCCCTACCCGTTACCTTCGTCCAGTAATCAAGTATGTCGAACTCGGTGGACTTAGATGATCTCGTCATAAGGCTGTCCGCCCTAAACATAAACCAAGAAAAGAATAATATGACCAAGAAGATAGCCGATCCTGAGAAATGGGACAGCGATCGATCCACCTTCCGTCTTTGATGGGTCAAGTTATGTTTATGGGTAGACGCCCAAATGTGGAAGTTGGACAAGCTGAGATGCATCACTGTCCTTTCACGTTTCGAGAAAAAGGTGGATGGCTTTGCCCAGCTCACGTTGGAAAAGTACCTCGATGATGAGAAAACTGAGGTTAAAAATGGTTAGGATGTTGTCATCAGCACCAAAGGAGATTCAGCTTGGCCAAGTTGGTCTAAGTTGCAAAAGGAGATTAAAGACTATTTCCAAATTGATGTACTCTCCCACAAGTTGCTTCGGAAGTTGGAAGGTCTCTGACAAAATGGCCACCCTATCGACCTCTTCCTCCAACGATTTGAGGTACTACAGAACGAGGTGAATATAGAGGACTACCATGCGATTATGCTCCTCAAGAAGGCGGTTGATTACCGCATCTATAAACGGGTTCGGATGAACCACCCGGAATTAGAATTCAGCATCAATGAGCTCAAAGAAAACTATAGAGCCATCGGTCAAGCATATGAGCAGATGGCAATAGAATGTGGTCCTCCCATTAATTCCTGTTTTGTCCCACGGTCTCAGGGCCGTTATCAATATCCGCCTCCTTCACAACCTCCCCCCTCTTAACGTCCACAGTTTACAGCAACTGGGACTCAGCTGGGCCATGGTGCCCCCATGGAGATAGGAGTGCAGCAAGCTGCATCTGCAAGGCCTGACACTCAAACATGTTTCTTGTGTAATCTCCCAAGGCATATCAAGCCTGACTGCCTCAAGAACTCGTATCGACGTCCACCCCATCCTCCCCAGCAGCATCAATAGATCATTTGGGATTATGATCAGGGAGCTTACGTCCCCGTTCCTGAATATTCCCAAGTGCATGTGGCGCAACAATCTCTCTCCTGTTCTCTTCCCATTTTCCCGGTTACGGCACCAGTAGTAGCAACGGCCACACAACACTTTGTCTCGGAAGAAGCCAAGGCATGTTACAGGGACAAGTTCGAAGTCGAAGCCAAGCAGTGCGCGGCTGAGGCTTTAAAAGGACACAGCACGTAGGAGTAGAGGGTTCCTCCATGCACGGACCTAGTTCTTCTTCTTCTTCTTCTTTTACGTCTTGTACAGAATCCAATTTTCCTATTTCCGATCTTTCTTTTGTATTATGTAGTTTGTCCGTTTCTTCCGTAAGAGCATCTCAATTGAGTGTGGCACCGGAATTAAATAATAGTGTGCTTAATTCTCTCCAAAAACAACAAAAAATTAGTTCTATTTATAAACCCCTCTCGTGTGTCATGACCTCCCAACATCACGCAACAACATTGTTATTCGGCAGAGAGTTCTCGCTTGAGACTGTCATACATTGCCAACGGAATGGTCAATGGGAATGTCACTGGTTCAAAGCTCTCTTGGACTCTGGTGCTACTCACACTTTCATTGATCAGGACTACGTTATTTGTCACGGCATTCCTTTCTTTACCCTAGACAACCCGATTAAGATACATAATGCTGATGGATCAGAAGGCGCTATTGGCCAAATCCAGCATGCGGTAACCCTGATCGTGGAAATCACTGGACACTTTGAAACTATAGACGCTTACATATCTAAATTGGGTACACATCACATGATCATCGAATATGATTGGCTTTTCCACCATAATTCCGAGATCGACTGGGTGCAGAAAACTATTTCATTTCCACGCTGCACTCAGTACTGCAAAATTATGGGTTCTGGACCACCTGCTACAGCTTATTGATCAGCTGAAAAATGTTGACATGTTCACGGCCCTTGACTTACGTTGGGGTTACAACAATGTGTGGATTAAGGAAGGCGATGAATGGAAAGGTGCCTTCGTTACCCCTATTGGTGCATATGAACCCACAGTAATGTATTTCGGTATGACTAATTCTCCTCCCACCTTTCAACAAATGATGAATGATATATTTAATGACATGTACGCAGTAGTAATTATTTATATCGATGATTGTATGATATTTACGTTGAAGAAGACTCGGGAAGAACATGAGGAGGTAGTAAAAGAGGTCCTACGTTGTTTACATGATAATGACCTTTACATAAAACCCTCCAAGTGTCACTTCTCGAAGGATAAAGTGGACTTTTTGGACATGGTCATATCTAAAAAGGGGGTGGAAATGCAGGAAAAGAAAGTCGCTGGAGTTTTAGAGTGGCTGGTTCCCACCAGGTTAAAGCAGCTCCAAGGATTCCTCAGTCTCTGTAATTATTATAGGTGTTTTATTTCAGGCTTTGCCGAGATTGCACACCCCTTGAATGATCTTACCAAGAAAGACATTCCGTTCATATGGGGTCCCGATCAACAAATGGCATTCAAAGCCCTCAAAAAGAAGTTTACCACAGCTCCGCTTCTTGTGTATCCTAATCAGGATCAGGAAGTATGAGTTGAAACCGATGCCTCAGATATCACAACAGGAGTTGTGCTCTCAACCTTATGTCATGATGGTAACTGGCGTCCTATTACCTTCATTTCCCACTCCTTTGATAGCGCAGAGCACAACTATCCTATTTACGACAAAGAACTTCTTGTAGTAATTCAGGCGCTGGAAGAGTGGCGTCATTATCTTATTGGTTGTGAAAGATTCAAAATCTGGACCGATCACAAGAATCTGGAGTATTGGAAGAAACTGCAAACACTTAGTGGTCGGCAGGCTCGTTGGCATGCCATACTTCAGGAATTCAACTATGTATTTGTTTATAAACCAGGTTCTTCCAATGGCTGGGCCGATGCACTTTCCTATTGTCCAGACCATGGTGAGGCAGTGTAGGATCATAACACCAATATCATGGTCCTGCCTTTCACCGTTTTCATTAATTCAGTTTCCCTTTCATCGGACTTTCTTTCGGAGTTGGAATTGGAGTCTGCTTCTCTCGGAGTGGATGCCGTGAACGACTTCCTTTTTGACGCCTCTATGAACATTTTCAAAAATAACAAAAACAAAGTTTTCATACCTCTGTCTTTACGTACTCGTCTCCTTACTTTATGCCACGATTCTCCTATCGCCGGTCATGGCGGATATTCCAAAACTATTCATACCCTTACTCGATATTTTTCGTGGCCTGGTGTCACCAAAGACGTTAAAACATATGTAGATAGCTGCCAAGTGTGCGCCCTCACAAAGGGAAAGTCAAAAGCACCTGCAGGAAAACTTCTTCCATTGCCTGTAGCTAAAAAACCATGGGAAGATCTCTCAGTCGATTTCATTATGGGATTGCCTAAATTACATTCTTTTACGGCTATTTGTGTAATAGTGAATCACTTCTCCAAAGAAGTTGTATTCATTCCCACTTACAATACATGTTCTTTTTCAGACTTAGCAAAATTATTTAGAGATCACGTTTGGTCCATACACGGACTCCCTTCCACTCTAGTTTCCAATCGTGGTCCCCAATTTGTATCCGCTTTTACCAAGGAACTTTGTAAACTCCTTGGTATCTCTCAAAAGATTTCTACGGCCTATCATCCGCAAACTGATGGCCAAACTGAGCGCGTTAATCGAGATCTCAAACAATATCTCCGCGCTTACATAGGAAAAAAGCAACATGAATGGGCTGACTGGCTTAAAATGGCTCAGTTCTCTCATAACAATACTGTCACTACCGCTACCGGCTCCATCCCTTTCAATATCACACATAATTATGCCCCTCGCATGGGTTTTGAAGGAAGATTAGCCGGATTCGCAGGAGAAATGGGTCGTTCTCACAAGGAGATAAAAGCAGCACTAGAAGATACACGAGATCGCATGATCGCTTCTGTGGAGAAAAGTCATTCCGAAGCTCCAGAGTATTCTATTGGCCAGCAAGTCTAGTTATCTACTGATAAACTCAAACTTCCTTATACAGCTAAAAAATTAACCCAAAAATAGATTGGACCCTACGCTATTACTGTGGTCCTTCCTAATGCTGTTACACTTAAACTCCCCAATGCCGTTCGCATTCATCCTATGGTCAATATCTCTTGCGTAAAACCTTATTGGGAAACCTTACCAGGACAGCCTAAAGTCCGACCCGATGCGATTGAAGTTGACCAGGAGGGGGAAGAACAATTCAAGGTGGACTACATAGCCTCATCGCATCTTAAAAATAGGAAGTTGGAGTATTTGGTGCATTGGAAGGGTTATGATGAAACCAATCGTACATGGGAATCTGCAGATATCGTTCATACTGCCCCTCTAGTAGTTGCCGATTTCCACAAATCAAATCCTTCCGCTCCTCACAAACTCCGCGGACTTACGGCCTCTTCTTTCGCCTCTCTCTTCTCTCCATTCAAGAACTTTACTGTTACCGAGCCAACCACGACTTGCCTGGAATTCAAGTCATAAAAAGGGGGTAGTGTTATAATATGAACATTTTCAAACATTTTCAAACTTGTACTCTTTTCTTTTCTAGTCACGTGATCTGTGCATGTGACCATGGTAACCCTCACATGACCAGGTCTAGAGCCAATGACGTCATACCACGAGGTGACCTTGCCTTTTTAATTTCCGCTCTTCTCACACAGCCCCTTTAATGTCTGTTATCTCTCTCTTACACTCGTGGGATCACTTAGTCTATTTATGGTAATCTCTCTCACGCATAGCATGGTCTGTGCATGCACCTGTACAATATATAAAGTAGCACTCTGCAACTGGTATTCCCAGTCTAATCCATTTTGTTCACCACAATAGTCATTGCCTTGGTCTTCTGGCCATTGTAGACTGTGTTGAGCAGAGAAGACCCCCCATACCCTCATCTCCTTGAGCCAGGAATTGTGTATCCTGCGAGCATTGTCCGAGCCTTGTGGATTGACTAGACATTTTGGCAATAAATCATAACAAATTGTGCCATTTTGAGCTAGTTAGCCCATTCATCCTGCTTCTTTCCTATGTAAGTGCAAAGATATTGTTCAAGATCTCGATTGACACACTCCATTTGGCCATCTGTTTGCAGATGATAGGCCATAGAAATCTTTTGGGAGATATTGAGGAGTTTACATAAATCCTTGGTAAAAGCAAAGACGAATTGGGGACTGTGATCGGAAATAAGGGTGGAAAGGAGTCCATGTGTACACCAAACATGATCTCTAAATAAAATGGCTAAGTCCAAAGAAGAACAAGTGTTATGAGTGGGAATAAACACTACTTCTTTGGAGAAGTGGTCTACTATCACACAAATTGCCATAAAAAACGTGATTCAGGTAAACCCATGATGAAATCTACAGAAAGATCTTCCCATGGTAGGGAGGGGAAGGAGTTTTTCTGCTGGTGCTTTTGACTTTCCCTTTGTGAGGGCATACACTTGACAGCTATTTACATAGTTTTTAATGTCTTTAATGACACCAGGCCACGAGAAATATTGAATGAGAGTATAAATAGTTTTGTAATGTCCACCATATCCAGCAATAGGAGAGTCATGGCATAATGTGAGAAGGTGAGTACATAAAGGAAGAGGTATGAAAACTTTGTTTTTGTCATTTTTGAAAATATTCATAGAGGCATCAAAAAGGAAGTCATTTATGGCATTCACCCCCAAAGCAGCAGACTCCAATACCAACTCCAAAAGAAAGTCTGAAGATAAAAAAACAGAATTAATGAAGACAGAGAAAGACAAGACCATAATATTGGCTTATGATCTTGTGCAGCCTCACCATGGTCTGGGCATTGTGAGAGTGCATCAGCCCAACCATTAGAAGAGCCTGGTTTATAAATAAAGACATAATTGAATTCCTGGAGTATGGCATGCCAATGAGCTTGCTGATCACTAAAAGTTTGTGGCTTCTTCTAGTATTCAAGGTTTTTGTGATTAGTCCAGACCCTAAATCTTTTGCAACCAATAAGATAGTGGCGCCACACTTCCAACACCTGAATTACTGCAAGCAATTCTTTATCATAAATAGGATAGTTGTGCTCTACACTATCAAAAGAATGTGAAATGAAGGTGATAGGTCTCCAATTACCATCGTCACATTGAGTGGAGAGCACAGCTCCCATAGTGATATCCAAGGTGTCCGTTTCGACTCACACTTCCTAATCCTGGTTTGAATACATGAGAAGTGGAGCAGTAGTGAATTTCTTTTTGAGGGCATTGAACACCGCTTGTTGACTGGGACCCCATGTGAACAGAATGTCCTTCTTGATAAGATTGTTCAAGAAGCATGCGATCTCAGCAAAACCCAAAATGAAATACCTATAATAATTACAAAGTCTGAGGAACTCTTGGAGCTGTTTTAATCTGTTGAAAATTGGCCAATTTATGACCCCAGCCACCTTCTTTTCTTGCATTTCCACCCCCTTTTTTGATACAACCATGCCCAAAAAGTCCACTTTATTCTTCAAGAAGTGACATTTGGAGGGTTTGACATAAAGGTCATTATCATGTAAATGACATAGAACCTCTTTTATAACCTCCTCATGTTCCACTTGAGTCTTCTTCAATGTAAATATCATACAATTTTCAATATAAATAATGACTACAGCATACTGTACATGTCGTTAAAGATATCATTCATCATTTGTTGCAAGGTAGGGGAAGAATTAGTCATTCCAAAATATATTACCATAGGTTCATAAGCTCCAATTGAAGTAACAAAAGCACTTTTCCATTTGTCACCTTCCTTAATCCACACATTTTTATAACTCCAGGGCAGTAAACCTATCAGCATTTTTCAGCCGATTGATTAATTGTGGGATTAGAGGAAGCGGATAGGAATTCTTGATGGTGCCTTTGTTAAGATAACAGTAGTCGATAACTATTCTTTTCCCACCATCCTTCTTTGGAATAAAGAAGATGGGAGAGGTTTGCAGTGACTTGGAGGACACAATTGTTATGACTTATCGCTGAACGTCTAGTCAATCCACAAGGCTCGGACGTTGCTCGCAGGATACACGATTCCTAGCTCAAGATAGAGGGTATGTGGGTCTTCTCCGCTCAACACAGTCTACAATAGCCAGAAGACCAAGGCAATGACTATCGTGGTGAACAAAATGGATTAGACTGGGAATACCAGTCGCAAAGTACTACTTTATATACTGTACAGGCGCATGCACAGACCATGCTATGCATGAGAGAGATTACCATAAATAGACTAAGTGGTTCCACGAACATGAGAGAGAGATAATGGAAATTAAAGGGGCTGTGTGAGAAGAGCGGAAATTAAAAGGGCGAGGTCACCTCATGGTATGACGTCATTGGCTCTAGACCTGGTCATGTGAGGGTTACCACGGTCACGTGCACAGATCATGTGACTTGGAAAAGAAAAGAATACAAGTCCGAAAAGTTTGAAAATGTTCATATTATAACAACAATATATCCTTTTTTGAGATCTTTATCTATAAATGCATAAACTTCATCCATTTCAATGTCCGAGAGGGAAATTACTTGACCCTTCTTCAGAACGAAGTCTGGCTTAAGATCTATGGCATGATCCCAAGGCTTTCATACCAGCATTCTAGTAGATTTTTGTTTTGAGAAAATCTTGAGGAACTTGTGATATATTTCAGGTATCTGTTCTTTTAGTCCTTCCTTTATAGTATGAAGAAAAGTAGGATCTGGTCCAAAATAATTAGAAGCAGAAAAACCAGCATCCATAATTTTACAATATTAAGTATAATATAGAAATGAAATAGATTGCTACACCCAATTGACCTTGGGATTATGGTGGAAAAGCCAGTCATACCTGATGATTATTTGATGTGTACCTAATTTAGATATATAAGCATCTATAGTTTTGTAATATTCTGTGATTTCCATGATCAGGGTTACCACATGCTGAATCTGGCCAATAGCACCTTCTGATCCATTAGCATTATGTATCTTAATCAGGTTATCAAGTGTGAAGAAAGGAATGCCATGATATAATACATAATCACAATCAATAAACATGTGGGTGGTATTAGAGTCCAAAAGAGCTTTGAACTTGTGACATTCCCACTGACCATCCTACTGGCAATGTATGACAGTTTCAAGCGAGAACTCTCTACTGAATAACAATGTTGTTGCACAATGCTAGGAAGTTATAACACACAAGAGGGGTTTATAAATAGAAGCAAATTTTTGTTGTTTTTGTAGAGAATTAAATATACTATTATTATATTCCAGTGCCACATCAATTGAGATGCTCTTATGGAGGAAGTAGACAAACTATGTAATACAGAAGATTAATCAGAAATGGAAAAATCAGAATCAAAACAAGAAGAAAAAGAACGATGTTCAGGCATGAAGGAACCCTCTACTCCTACATGCTGTGTCCTTTTAAAGCTTCTGCCATGTGCTGCTTGGCTTTCACTTCAAATTTGTCACAATAATATGTCTTAGCTTTGTCCAAGACAAATTGCTGTGTGGCTGTTACTACTACTGGTGCCATAACTGGGGAAATGGGGACAGGACAGAAGGCATAATGTTGTGCAGTTTGCGCCTATGAAATAAAATTGACATACTTATTTTCTGCCATATCATAATTCCAGACTACTTGCTGCTGCTGCTGCTAAGAAGGATGGTGTCTTCTTTGTAGGCAAATGTAATGGAACTAAAACAAAGTTCCCCAAACTTATACCTTACCTACCCATGGATGTTACACTACTATATAAGCTAGGAATAAATATCTCCTAGATGAATTCAATATCTAGATCTACTAGAGGAATTCAGTGATAAACTTAGTGTGGACAGTACGTGGTTTGTTCGCCAATTCTCTACAAATGTATATGGACTGGAGTAATTAAAATGGGTTCGACTGATGGTCTGGTTAGTATTATGATCTCCTAGTGGTCACACTAGAATTGGGGCTAGACAACAATAGATTGCTAGACTATAGTGTTGTTGCACTTGTTTGTGCAAGAGATATGTTGGCTAAACTTGAAGAAGTTGCCAAGAGTTAGTTTTCTGGTACCTGTTGGTGTTAGTAACCAAGGAGCTACAAGGATATAAAAATGTTAGCAGTGATCTGTAGATATGCTAAGATATAGAGGTGTAGATATGTTCCAGGCTTTGCTGGAATTTAGACTAGGCTTCACTTAGTTCACTCAGATAGGTTTTATTAACTTAATTTTTATTGTGCAACTAAGGAGATGAAAATCAGGTCAAGCAAGACTAGCACTTATCCCTTTAGGTGGCTTAGTCAGCTGATATAGCAAATATGCTTAGGTGCTAGTAGTATAGGCTGTTAGGGATCTATTCCCTTTAGTTGCCCTATGAAGAGTTTTCTCCCTAAAGGTGTTCTATTTTACTTGTCCCTTCTTGGGTACAAGTCTTTTGCTTTTAACAAACTATCTAGTAGTACTAAAGCTAAGGAATTGTCCTGCACTAGGCCCTCTGTAGGTTACCTGTGGAGGGAACTCCTGAATGGGGTGAGAAAGTCTCTTTTAGAGAGAACTCCTTTGTAAGATCAAATCTTTGTGGATAAGAATCTCTGTGAGATCAGAATCTGTGTAGATCTAAATCTGCTTTTTGTGGCCTGAAAGACTCATTTTATATAGATATTTACAGTGGCTGTGCTAGGCTGTGCTAGCTTACAAATCGCTTACAAATGCCAAGAGAATGCTAAGTAATTATCTGTCAATTGCCAAAAGGATTACAGATGGCTCATTTTGATTAGATGAGCTCTAACTTGGTAGGCTTGGCACTGACTCATGCTGACTCATGCATTACAAATCAGGGGTAGTCTATTTTTAGCTCATGACTCATGATGACTCATACTGACTCATGCTGACTCATGCTAAGCCAAGCTAAATCTAGTACACTTTTTGGTAGTCATGGATGCTAATGTTTACTGTGGCTCATATTGACTCATATTGACTAGATATGACTCATTTAGGGGTAGTACATGGTCATGTGATTGTGGGAATGGTAGCTATTTGGCAAGTGTGTAGGATAGAAATGAAATATAAAGAATTTCTATGTAACTACAAGTTTAATCACTATATGAGAATGGGTGGAAAAGATAAGTTAATATCTTCCCAGATAATGGTGGGAAATTAAGAAAATCTAGGAAAAGGTAGTTCATACTATAAACTATCCATCCCTAAAGTCTTGTGGAATTCTGACCATAAGAAGTATATGAATTTTGACTCCTTGGATCCTTCTGTCATGACCATGCATCAATTCAACTTGGTGCAGGTCAACAGGATGGGCAACAATACAGGTTTTTGGGACAGTCAAGTTTGATGTGCCCTGGGAGATTACAAAGGAAGCAAGTCCTCATGTCTTGCCTTGTAGGTGCAGCTTGCTGCATGCCTATCTTCATGGGAGCACCATGACCTGGCTGAACTCCAGTTGCTGTGAATTGTGGACATTGCAGGGCAGAGGGATTAGAAGAAGGCAGGTATTGATAATGACCCTGAGATTGTGGGACAAAACAGGAGTTTTGTGGAGGACTGTGCTCTACCACCATTTGCTTATATGCTCTACTGACAGCTCTATAGTTGGCTTTGAGATCATCAATACTCATTTTGAGTCCAGGGTGATTCATCCGAACTCTTTCATAGATGCAATAATCAACTGCCTTTTTGAGGAGTGTGATGGAGTGATAGTCCTTGATGTTTGCCTTGTTTTGAAGGACCTTAAACCTTTACAGGAAGAAATCAATCAGGTGCCCATTTTGCTAAAGGTCTTTTAATTTTTGGAGAGACTCATGGGCGAGTACGTCAATTCAAAAGTACTTCTTTATTTCTTTTTGGAGCTTGGACCAGCTAGGCCAAGTGGAGTCTCCCTTGGCACCTGTTATAACATCCTGGGCATTTTTCACCTCGGTGTCCTCATCATCAAGATACTTCTCTAATGTAATTTGGGCAAAACCATCTGCCTTTTTCTCGAATTGTGAGAGCATTATAATGCAACGAAGCTTGTTGGACTTTCACATCTGTGTGTCAACCTGAAGCCACAACTTGACCCACCACAAATGGAAAGTGGATTAATTGCCATCCCATTTCTTAGGATTAGCAATCTTTTTGGTAATGTTAGACTTTTCCTTGTCTACATTTAGCATGGAAAGTCTTGCGACAAGATCATCTAAGTCCACTTGAGACATACTTGACTACAGGTTTAAAATATTGGATAGGGTGGAGATAAGAGTGAAAGTATTCTATCCCATATTATTTGAAGGAGAATAAGTGAAATTTGGTTTATTGTTTGTCATAAGAAGGCCAATAGACCTTTTGGATGTGAGATCAGGACAGAATCTTGAAAATCTTCTTTTAGTTGTTTACTGTGTGGACTATTCCAACCACACTCTGGGCAACCTACAAACTTGCTGACATAAAAAGTATTTCTTAGAATGAAGGTAATATTTTCTTCTCCATCTACAAATCCTAAGGTGGCCGCAGCAACCTAAACTATTATCCAAAACAAGAGAGTGTGTGGGGAAACTGGAAACACCTGGCTATGGTAATGGAAATACTATCCACATTAGATGTAATGTTACAGGTGTTTATGTGAACCTGCCTACACCAGCGTAGTGGGAGATGGATAGCTAGGCACTCAATTGACAATAGGGGCTAGTGCTCTATGCTCGGTAGCAACATTATCTGTATTTAGACAGCAGATGACCATATAAAATAGTATGGGACGAGTGCTAGTCTTGCTGCCATCATGTAGCAGTAACTCTTGTTTCCTTAGCTCTGGAACCTGAGTGTTGTGTATCATAGTCTAATCCAAATGTTATCAACCTATCGTGAATGACAGAAATTACAAGGCTCAGTGCTACCTTGCAGGCTACATAAGTCCTAGCTCAACAATGAAGAAGAGGGTGAGGGTATTCTCTAGCTAACTCAGTCTACAATGGTCAAATAACCAAGGCAATGACTATGAGAGGTAACCAAAATGGATCAGACTAGGAAGTCTAGTCACAAAGTATCTACTTTATATATTGTACAGGCACATGCACAGACCATGCTATGCATGAGAGGAACTACCATAAATAGATTGATGAAAGAAGCAATAGTGGGAGAAAGATAACAGAGATTAAATAGGGCTGTGTGAGAAGAGTGGAAATTAAAGAGGCATGGTTACCATGAGATATGACATCATTAGCTCTAGGCCTAGTCATGTGATGATTACCATGGTCACATGCACAAATCATGTGACTGAGAAAAGAAAAGTGTAAGTCCAAAAAGTTTGAAAATATTCATACTATAACAATACCAACTGTAAGTAATTGTCTTTTCTCATTCAGCCATGCTAACTTCTAGGACACAGTGATACCAAAAGCTCAACATCCTCTGCCAGCTTCTAATGAAGTGACTGTAAAAGAGGATCTGACTGATGAGGAGGATCTGATTAAAGTGGAGTGAAACAACTTCCTCAAAGGTTACCCCTTAAAGATGTTATGAACTATCATGAACGACAAAAAAACCACAAGGCTCAGATGATCTCACAGGTTATATGAAGCCTGGCTCAATGAAAGTAAAGGATGGGGGTCTTCTCTGAACAACTCAGTCTACAATGGCTAAGAGCCAAGGCAATGACTGTTGAGGTGACCAAAGTGAATTAGACTGGGAATTCCAGTCACAAATGTCTACCTTTTATATGTAGTGTTTTAAAGTCCAGCCTGGTCTGATTTTCCCATGTCTTAATAAGGCAACCAGACCACAACCAGTTTTTTTTAATTTCCCAAGCATTGCAACTCACAACTGGACTGCAAAAGACTAGTTATGTATACTAGCTTTTTGAAAGACCAGTTTATAACCAGTCAGCAACCAGTTTTCAAGCTAAGAGATGGCTGTATGGCATTTAGCCAATTCACTTAGCTGTTGGATTAATCAAAAGCCATGTAAATCGGTGCATAAATGGCCAAGATATGACAATTTCCGACCTGAATATTAAGATTTCATTGGTTAGTCTATATAAAATTCAAATAAATTCCTAAAAATATACAAAAGTTATGGAAAGTGGATCTAGTTATGGCAAAGTAACTGGTTGCCAACTGCAGTTGCCAATTTTTGAAATCAAGGCAACTTGCAACTGCAATCTAGTTGGAATAAATTGCAGTCCAATCCAGTTACAAGTCTTTTTAAAATTTGCAACTGGACTTCAAAACACTATTTATATGTTACATGAATACACACAGATCACACTATGCATGAGTGGAATTACTAGATATAGGTAAAGTAAAGAAGCATACATGTGAATACAAGGATAGAAATGAACATAAGAATTGATAAAGAATAGAAGCCAATAGAGATGAAAACCATGAGGCATGTCATGTGACTAGATCTAAAAACTTAAGGGAGAACAGGGCATCTCATAATGTGTAATATCTTTTGTGACACCTATTTCACCCACCTTGCCTGCATAAATTGCCATCATCAACTTCATTTTCTTGCCTTTTTGGACTGAAAAAACCATGTGGCCCACATAAATTTCAAGCTCAGCTGTGGCATCCTTTTGTCCATTTAATATATAGCTTTACACACTTCACATTTCAAGCTCAGCTGCAGCATCACAACCACTCGAGTCTTGAATGTGATTTAGTGGACACCAAAATTCACGCCTCTTGCACACCACAGCAAATGTGACCAAACAAATAGCCAAGCCTTACATGGGGAAAAGGATACTTGAGTACATAACATTGACACAACTTGACACAATTACCAAAATTACTACATAGGGCTGCTATACTTCAATTAGTTTGAAGTGTATTTAAGTGATTGCAATCAAACCCTTCTCCTGCAGCCCTGTATTGAGCATTTGTGGGTACATCATTGTAAAAAGATGCAAATAGCCTCTTTTCTGATGGATTTAGTAGTCTGGCTGTATAGACAGCTTGCCATAAAACAATCAAACCAAATCTGACACTGAGCTTTTACTTGACAACAAAATGTGTGTAATGATATATTTTGGATATCATAACATGTTTAATTTGATAATAATTAGGGCTACACCCCTACTTCACCACAACAAGCACAACAAGCTGCTTGCCAAGCTAAGTGGACACAACATCAAATGGGTTCACCATCTGAACGCCACCAGCCACAACAACCTGGTTTCTTACCACCAAATCCTCCTAATATTCCAAATGCCTTGATGGTATGTTATTGTCACATATTCTACTATGATATGTGTGTGATGTTGATTAAAATTCAGTATCATCATCCAATTCCTGTAAATCAATACCCAGACATATCATGTAATCAAATTGAACACCATTATGTTCAGAGGATGTGTCGGTTATGCTCATCACCATTATCACCTCCTACTTCACCTCCAATGTGGCCACCTGCTGCTTTGCCAGTTCAATCACATTATATCAACCAGCAACCTGCTATGGGCCATCAAGCATTTGCTTAAAGCAATGCATTGGAAAATAGAGTGAATTATAATGCTAGATTGATGGAAAACTTTAATTCCACTCATCAAAATTGACGTAATAGAAGATCCAATTGTCAATCTTCTGCTGCTCAATCTATTAATGCTGAAGCTGGGCCTGTATATTCTCCTCTCATGCCAAATATTATCAATTTTCGACATGAATAGGAAATAGAGTATAGGAGGCAGTTGGCATTACAAGAACAGGAACTACATCAACGAATGGAGCATCAGAGACAGTTGGAGTTGCAATTGCTGGCTCAGTATCAGCAAGAGATAGAACAACAAAGATTATTGCAGCAACAACTACTAGAACAACATTAGCGAGAGTTGGAGGAGCAAAGACTATTGGAACAGCAACAGCAGATGGAGATATATGAACAGGAGGAGATCTGTCAGTTTCAAGCAGAAAATCAGATAAATCAGATATGACAGCTCTCTCAAGCTTTGGCTAATGAAACTCTTCATGAGTATAGTCAACATTCTGGAGAACACTATGAGCAAAATTGGCAAAGACAACAACAACAATCTAATGCTAGATCTCCTCCTCCTTCATCTCCATCTCCATCTCCATCTCTGTCTCCTCCTCCATCTCCTAGGTCATCTGTACCTCACTAGGACCTGCTCCAAGGTCCTCAATCCCACCACCTGCATCACCTGCACCACCATCTGATCCTGATCCATCTGATTCCAGTTCCAATGATTCAGAAAATGCCAATGGTGATCCACAGCCACCACAGCCTTTACATTGTATTTCACCTGGTGGTAGAATATATACCGAGCCAATTGAGCTACATTCTCTTGGACTCATGAACATTCAATGTTCCAATTGCCATGCTTTTCATTTTCTTTTAAAAAAGCTCAGTAACTCAAGTGCTCACAACCCTCACTTTGGAATATGTTGTCTTCAGGGTCAAGTCAGTCTGCCTCATATACAAGAATGGCCACATGTTTTGCAGAAGTTATTTGATGATTTTCAAGATGTCAAAGAATTTAAAAAGAAAATTTGGCAATACAATAATACTCTGGCATTCACATCCATTGGCACTGACATGGAAAATACAACTATTTAAGACTCTGGACGAGCATCATTTCAGATTCATGGTGCACTTCACCATCTGATGGGAGCTCTCATACCACCTGATGGAGTACAACCATCCTATGCTTAGCTTTATATATATGATCCAGAAAAAGCAACCAACAGAAATGTCCAACACAAACCTCAGCTTGATGGTGCTATTTTGTTGGATCTCTATAATACTCTTAGAGAGATTCATCCTTATATACTACTATATCAATAGGCCTATGAAATTATGAGGGTAAGTACCCATAATATTGAAAAGAAAATATTCATATACTATCATATAGGCAAAACCACCTGAGGAACATACTGATGTTTGCATGCATTTTCATTTACAACAGGCAGTTGATGCTAGAAGATATAACCTGCCTACTATGGAAGAGATAGCTGCAGTTATACCAGGAGATGGTTCAGAGAATGTGAAGGTAGATTGTGATATCATCATACATCTACAAGGTGGTGATCTATGCCATATCAGCAATCTCCATCCATCCTATCTTCCATTGCATTATGTGCTCTTCTTTCCACATGAAGAGAAGGGCTGGTATCTCAACATACCCTTGCAATAGCATAATGGAAATGCACACCACTCCAAAAAGGTTACACAGCTTGTCTGGTATGCCTATAGACTTCATACACATCCCTCCAAGATAGAGCCACAGAATCTTTTTGAAGGAGGAAGGCTTTTTCAACAATGTACCTGTGATGGCTGGGCATCCATTGAGCAGTGAAATCTCACCTGGACTGCCAACAATCAGACAAAACTTAGGGCTGATCTATATTAAGGATTGCAAGATCATATGTGTTGAGATGGTGGTGAAGTTCAAAATTTGGGTCAAGTTGGTCATATTATCCTTCCTTCCACCCACAAGGGTGAATCTTGCTATATACAACAATTGCTTCAAGACTCTTTGGCCATTTGTTGGGAATTCTAAAAACCTGACTTATTCCTTACCATGACTGCTAATGGGAGCTGGCCTGAAATCTCTCAAAACTTGCTTCCTGATGTGTATATTTTGTTCCATCTAGATGTTATTAACAGACTGACCACCCACTGTTGTTTAGGTCAAATAACTGTGGATAGGCCAGATTTGGTTGCATATGTCTTTCATGCCAAGCAACAAGCATTGTTGAAAAAGATTCATAATGGATACTTTGGACAGGTGGTTGGATTTGTTTACATCATTGAATATCAAAAACATGTACTTTCTCATATGCATCTTTTGATCTTCTTGAAGCCACAAGACAAAATTTCCAGTGTTGAGCAAATTGATGGCATTATCTCTGGACAAATTCCTAATTCCCAAGTCTATCCTCAACTTCACTCTGCTGTTTCCAAGTACATGCTCCATGGACCCTGCTCTTCTCAGGTCATCCATGTAGATGACAAGCCATCCTTCAGCAATCATGTTGTGGAAGGAATCATTCATGAATCTCTGAAGCATAGCTGGTGAGTTATAGAGACTGAAGAACATTATGGTTGATTCAAAGAGCTCCTTATGGATAATAAAGGTGGCTTTCTATTGATGTCTGTCTTTGATACAGACATTGTTATACCCCCATTGTACGTCAAACTTAGTGAAAATCTTGGTGTCACGGAGTTTATCAACAAGGTCTGATATGAGGGGTAGAGGGTAGGCGTCGCAGACAGTGTGTTTATTGACGTAATTGTAGTCTTGGCAGGGTTGGAGGCCGCCATCCTTCTTTTTGACGAAAAAGAACGGGGATGCTTGCAGGGACTTTAAGGGGTGGATCTTTCCGCAATCTAGATTCTCCTGTAAAAAGAATTCAGTGGCAGTGCATTCCTTGGGTGAGAGGGGGTAAAGTTTCCTGATCTTTGGGGTAAACGACTCCTTGAAATTGATCTTGTGGTCGTAAGGGTGTGAAGGTGGTACATGATCAATGGCTTTCTTTGAGAAGACGAAAGCGAATTCAGAGTATTCTGCTGGGAGAACTGGTTTAGGTTTCTCCTTCTCAGCAGCCATGGTGAGTTTGGTGGCCTGGGTGAGGTGTCCGATGACGGGAGACCCTTTTGGAATGTATCGAGATTTACTTTTGATAATTCGAAACATGATGTGGATGTCGTTATCGTGTTGGCAATGGGCAAAGGGGTCTCTCCATTCATTATATTCAAATAGATGGGAGTGTGTGACAGAGTCAATGTGGATATGACGAGGAGCACACAGTGGAGGTTTCCAAAATTTGGATGAGTGACGGTTATAATCTGTTGAGTGCAAGGTGTAGAGTTCCTTGGATTGGTCAAGACTTTCAGAGATGGCGAGAGTTCACTTGGTCCAATCGATGGTGGGGTTAACTTCTTTCAGCCAGGGGAGTCCGAGGAGGACATTGTCATGTCCAAGGGACATGACCATAAAGGTTACTTGTTGTATGATTCCTTCTATATTAAAGAATAAGGAGCAGGAGTATTGGATGGCTCCTTTCTTGTTGAGGGAATTATCGGCATTCCGAGTGTAAATTGGGTGGTCAAGTTTCATGAGGGGAAGCTTGTGTTTGCAGGCAAAGTCCCAGTCGATACAGGAGATGTCAGCTCCACTATCAATGAGGGCGCAGGTGTTGATGGCTTTTAAATGTGTGTGAAGGTATGATTACTTGAACAGGAATTTGCATTGCCTTGGTAATAGACATTACAAGTACAGGTGTACACACAGGAGAAGAGGGAGAGACTCGCATCAAGAAAGTTCTCCCTTTCAAAAATCTCTTAAAGGCAAGGAAGGTCTTCATCATCATCCTGACCAATCATTTTCATGACTGGTTTGGCAGCTGTAAAGGTGGTACAGGCAGGGGAGGAGTGGCCAGGTTTACGGCATCTGAAACAAAGTTTCTTCTCTATGCAACATCTCCTTTCTTCTGGAGTAAGCTTTGATATGTGAATGATGTCAACATTTATTGCGTTGGGGTCTTTAGTTGGGGGATTCTGGGAGGGGGAGGAGAAGTTCTGATGTGGTTGGTACAAGAGTTTGGTATAGCGCTGCAATAACTCAGCGGTGCAATCCCATTGGGTTTGGAAATGAACTGCTTTATCATACCAGACGTCGATTGTTGAGGGAACTTTCTCCATGGACATAATCTTCCTCATAAAGGCTGGGGGAAGTCCAGAGGTGAGTAAGAGATTAGGACGTTATTGTCCTGGACTTGGAATGTGGTGACTTTGTTTTTGAATTCCATAATATAGGAAGTCAACGAGGGGTTGTAGATGCTGTTCTTGCTGATGAGAACACGTTTGGTGGAGAGCCAGGTGATAGCATTGTTGACTGTGTCATGGTGTTCGAATGCAGTCTTGAAAGCTTTGACAATGTTTTCCCAGGTACTGATGGTGGCGATGCCTTGGTTAATAGTACTGAGGTAATAGGTGGCTGCCTAGGTGGCAGCGGGTCCTTTAGTCATAAAAGACAGGGCAAAGGTGACTTTCTTAGGGTCAGAGTTGTAAGTGGCGTTATTCACCATGATGTAAAACAAAACAGTGTTTAACCAAGGTATGGCCTTATTGTAAGAGCCATTAAAGATCTCAGAGGTGCCGAGGTGGAGCTCAGTGGGTCAAGAGGACATTACCGGCGTGGACGGAGGTAGGGATGGAGGAGGAGGAGGATGAACAGGAATACTAGTAAGAGAGCTAGTGGAAGGAGGAACAGTATGCGAAAGACCAGAAGCAGTAGGATGAGACATTTGGATAGGAGTTGGGGAGAAAGGGGTGGTAATTGGTTCTGAAGGGATGGTAAGGTGGTGGGAAAGGTTATGGGCTAGACTATGGTCTCATCGTTCAGCTGCTCAGTGACCTGCACCAAGTTGAATTGATGCATGGCCATGACAGAAGGATCCGAGGAGTCAAAATTCATACACTTCTCATGGTCAGAATTCCACAAAACTTCAGGGATGGATAGTC
>JBBPQZ010000004.1:0-60914 GCA_038092795.1 Boletus rubissimus
GACTGGGAGAGGGTAATGTTCAGCTAGGAAGAGCGGGTGACATGGGCGGGAGACGTACAGCAGGACTCGCAACAGCTGCTCACGACGCCCATTGTTGAAGGGAGAGGAAATAAGCTTGGACGAGTACAAACGTTACTTGCCGTGAGAATATTACTCGCAAATTGCCGATGTACAGATATTCTAACCCTAACCCTAATTTATGCTTATTTCTCAACGATGGCAGAACCCTCCTGGCAGGAGCAGATACGCATTCGTCTCGCAGAACGCAATGTCAAGCAGAACGCGTTCGCATCGATTATCGAACAATGTCCGTACTTCGTTCCTCTTCATTCTCTATCCCTACTCATCCAAGCAGACCGCAGACTAGCACAGCAAACCAAGCTCCTCAAGGAACGCAATGCGTCCCTCCTCAAGGCAGTGGGTTCGGTCCGTGCCAATCCATCCAGCTCAACAGTATACATACCCGGCACCGCGTCCGGAGAAGAGTACGTCATCCCTCTCTTGCCACCCTCACACACCTACATCCTCGTCCGTGTAGGAACCCCGTACGCGCAGCTTACATGGCATCCCTTGAGTCTCAGATATCTTCCCTCCGGGACGAACTCGCATCAGTGTACAAGACACAAGGCCAGAACGCCCAGCGCCTTCTTGCAATGAACGAGACTCTCCGCGAAAAAGAGGAGCTCTCTCGCATCGAATCAGAAAATCTCCGCAAAGCACGAGACGAAATCGACCGTCTACGAAGAAAGGTCGACCAACACAATGAGCTGATGATAGAGAAGGATCGCACAGCACAAGTAAGCTCCTGATTCACCGTCTCCAACGTGATACATGATGTCACTTTGATAGGTTCTTCACGATGAGATCAACACGCTTCAGCTGGAACTCGGTCAGATCGAGGAGCGTAACCAGACCCTCACAAAAGACAACGCCAAACTCCTCCAACGCTGGCTCGATGACAAGCAGGTCCAGGCTAACAAGATGAATGAAGCGATGGACTTTTACGAAGACATGCGCTCCCGACACCAGGCTGTTGTTAACTGGCGCGGTACGGACGGGCCACAAGCACCTCCCTCTGGCGCGGCGTCGGGAAACGGGGTGCGTCTGGGGGAATCGACCGAGTTGACGACGACGGATGGGCAAAGATCTCGGCCACAGACGAATCAGGATCAGAGTCCGAATGGCTAATCGTGGATAAGTAGTTGTTCCTCTGCTGTTTTGTACTACCCCATACCATACCCTCGCATCATGATCACACACAATGAGCAACATCTCGGATGGGGAACCATCCTCTACAGAAGATATATAAAGAAAAGTAAACTGAGTTGTGCAGAGACCAGACGAAAGCTGAGACGCGTTAACCTCGAGAGAACAACAAGATACGAGATCGGGGTGGTAGTGCGACAGATGGAGATAATGAACAAGGCAGGAAGACAAAGTATGGATGACAGTTCAGGAGATACCATACATAACTTCTTTCTTCTGTTTTGATCGGAATTCTGCAGAGTTAAGAAAGGAACAAACTGTAGAGGAAACGAGCTGTTTAACTCTGGGAGCAATTTCATGGCTACAGTCACGAGAGCATGCCGACGAATGAATCGGAAGAATATAACGATGCAAAGTAGCAAAAATTTCAAGCACCCTGGCCCTCTGTGCCCGGCTGGGAAGCTTGTTGGCTATAATATCCTACACATAATCGTCAGCCAGATCCACCAAGTTTTCATAGAACCTTACCACCCCAGTAGTTGGAATAGTACGAACTAGGGTCCCCAGTAGGCCATTGGGCCTGAGCACCCGGGGCGGCAGCGCCGGCTGCGACAGATACATCTGTCGCACCTGGCTGACTAGCTCCAAGCCCAGTGCCGACGGCGCCAGCAGCAGCCTGCGGCATGCCCGGGCTTGCGGGATTAGCGGCGCCTGCTTGCTGGTTCGGGAACCCGGCGTATGCGCCAAAGCCGTACTGTCCGTAGGTGTTGGGCTGCGGCATGCCGTACATGGGCTTTGAAAAAACGGAAATGAGATGGATGAAACAAACAAACAAAAGAGTCAAACTAACTTGGCTCACCATATTGCCATACGGTGTCGCAGTAGGAGAAGGGCTCATGGCACTAGGTTGCACAGTCGCACCATCAGCCCTATCCTTGCCCCAACTGCACTTGATCGGCCTGCCATGCACCATCTGGCCTTGCAGCTGAACGATCGCCATAGCGGCATGCTCGTGTGTGTCAAGCTTGACGAACGCAAAGCCACGATCAGCTTGCATGCGAATCTCGGAAAGATAGCCGATAGATTGGAACAACGGAATGAGGTCTGCTTGGGTGCAGTAGGGTACCAAGTTACCGACATAAACAGTAGTGTTGTAAGAAGGTGTTTGCTGGACGACGGCCTCGTAGGAGAGGGGTCCACCCTGGAAATTGATTGGTGCAGGTGCAGTACCGAGCGTTCCAGTAGGACGAGGAGGAGGGACGGCCCCTCCCTGAGTTTTTTGATTCGCCCAGTTGACACGGATGGCGCGCGAGCCAAGCCATTCCCCGTTCATGGTAGCAATGGCCTGCTCAGCGTCTGTCTTGTCCCTGAATGCCAGAAAGCCGTAACCACGAGATTTGCCGGAATTCATATCCCACATCACGCGAGCATCGGATAAGGTGCCAAAAGCGCTGAAAGCCTTGCCGAGAACCTCGTCGTTGACCTCGGGGGAGAGATCGCCGACGAAGACGTGATAATGGCCGGTGGTGTCCTCCTTGTTTTGCTGGCCCTGGTAAGCCCAGTTGACACGAATCTCTGTGTCGAAAATTTTTCGACCATTAAGAGTTTGTAGAGCGGTCTCGGCAGCGCGCATGTCAAGGTACTCGACGAAGCCATAGTTGAGGCCACCATGCTGGTAGTTACGGTCTGGGATGATTTTGACATGCTGGACTGGGCCAGCGACGGCAAAGATCTCGGTGAGCATGTACTCGGTGACCCGAGGGCTCAGGTTGCCGACGTAGAGATGAGCCCGCCTCTGTTGGAGGAGGTCAAGTGGGGAGGGGAGAGGAGGAAGGGGAACATACTGGAGCCTCGGCTGGGCCACCCATGCCTATAGGGTTCATGACTTAATAGAGAGACAGAATCTAGTGAAGGAAATGGAGTGTGAGTGGGACGGATGAGAAGAAGGGTACGCACAGGAGGAAAAGAGATAATTTGAGGCAGCGAAGGACGAGACGGGGAGAGATGAGAGATAGAAAAAGACAGACGGAAAGGAGAAATAGAGATAAAATGAGAAAAAGAGAACACAGAGAACACAGAGAGAGAGAGGACAGAAAAAGTTTCGCTCACTCCCTCGAACGCAGCGATCAAGTCAAACCTACGTACGGAAACACAGCCACAATTCATGGGAACAACTCCCACCGAGTTGTCGGTCATCCCCGGAGACACAATATAATATTCAAAATCTACTGCTTGGTCGGTACATTCAACAGCACATTCCCCCCACTGCTCGGGATATACGACACGTTCCCGTTCCCAGCCAGAGACTGCACAATTGCCTTGCTCGCCTCGATCTTTCGCAGCGCAAGGAACGCATCTCCCGCCTTCTCCAACGCCTTCGATACCGTCGCCGCTGCCTCGGCCTCCCCTTCCGCACGGATCACAGCAGCTTGTCGCTCTTGCTCAGCCTACGGTCCCCTCAGCAACACGCTCTGCACCAGCCCAGTATGCTCACCTTCTCGACGATGAACTTGGCTCGCTCAGCATCTGTCCCCGCGTCAGCATGTCACACCCAACCAGTCTAGTCCGGCGTACCTTGTTGTGCTATTTGTTTGGCTTCGACAGCCTAGAAAATTTCCGACGCTCAGATTGTCCCCCTCCATTGTCATTGTCCACAAACCTGTGTAAACTCCTAAAAAAGAGATATCAGTCCTTACAGCTTTGTCTTGTCTCAAGGGGACCCACTTTTCCAAACGTCAAATGTGTGATTGACACATCTTCCAGCTTAAGGTTGAATTCGCCTGCACGCTGCAAAAGGTCTGCTCTTATTCTTGACGACACCACCTCTCGTTGCGTAATCAACTCGGCTGCGTCGAATTGTGCGACAATGGCCTTCAATACTTCATTGCCAATAGAGGGAAGAACACGTTCGTCATAGTCCAAGCCCAAGCTCTGGTAAATCTTTGGCAGGTGGTCTGTGTCGGGCCGCGAAAGCACGCGCAATGTTATTGAGACCATTTGCAAGTCCTTCGAACCCGTCGTGGTCGAGATATTCTGATTTCACGATTCGTCAGTAATGTCAACGACGAACACTAGCCAGGTACTTACTCTAGGCTTGGTGCGGCAGTCGTACAGAATAGCCCTCTGCAGCCAAGGCACCAAGAAATGGGTTCCTTCGCCCGTGGCCTGACAGAGTCGCTTTGTGCCCCTGATCACAGACGAAAGAAGAAAAAAGGGCATACCTTGTCTTTTACACCAGAGAAGCGATCAAACATGACGGCTCGGAAACCTCCAGGCACATCATAGATACTGGCTTGCACGGCTGCGAATGCAATGCCCAATGGCACTGCGGACAGGGGGCGTGAGCTTGTTCATTTCCACAGTTCAAACGGTCAAGTTACCCAGCACACGAGTTGCGGTTTGTGGAAAAGCCATGGAGGAGAACAGATGGTGTGGTAAATTGTAAGCAGTTTTGGCCAAGGTTAGGGTCAACAAACATGGGGTAAACAACAGTGTCTTGCCGAAAAGCCGCAACAGCAATAATATTTGGACGATCGTGTACTTAGCTCTCAGACTTAATCATCGAGTCTCCTCTTCTATCCACCTCACCCCCCTCCATGCGCGCAGAATGGCTTCCAAACTGCATCGCTCGTTTTTTCCTCATACTCGCCTCCACAAGCCCCACCTTTCTCGCTGCGAGCCTCAATAATATCTTATCACCGATTCCGATATCCAACCGCGGGTCCAGCTTTAGATGCACCGGGAGTCCTGCAAGGAATGACACGACAGAAAGCGAGAGAAATGGGTGTCTTGTTTCTTTGCCGTGCGAAGATATAATCCGGTCATCACGCCCCAGATTGCGTGTGGGGATGCGATCGAGCTCAAGTTGGAGCTGGAGAGCGAAGACGTTCACAGGACGAACAAAAGGTGTGTTAGCAGGACGTACCTCGTCGATCACGCCCTGCCAACCCCTTGCTGTAAAAACGCTCCGGTGTCGGCCATACCCACCAAGCATCTCATCTGATCCCAGTCCACTGATGAGGACTTTTGCGGGACTCGTATATGGTCTATATCTCGAGGTCGGAGCGTCGCGCACACGACCTATACCTCGTGAAGCGAAGTATAGGGCTAAAGCAAGACTCTGTCACTGAGCATGAGACAACACTCAGGTAGAAGAATAATTTTCGTACGCACGAGGTCCATAACAGTCTTGCTGGGGTACATCATTGCCTCGACCGATGATCTCGCAGCTCGACTATCCTGTTCCATATCACTGTGAAAACGCAATTCTCTCAGCCATCTCCGCATTTACCTCGTACGGAACATCAACCTCAACCTTGAAGTGTATTCAACACCCACAAAGTGTAGCTTTCGGTGGCGAGACTTACGAAGTTCCATACTCTTCCCGGGCATAGTCTCCTGAGTTCCTCCACTTCTTGAAGGCCTGTTGCCCTATCTGGAACTATATAGGACGACAATTCTTTCTTGTCGGTATTACCACTCGAATCAGTTTCCACCGTCTTCGAATGTTGTTTTCTCTTCTTTTTAGGAAGTGCTCCAATGTTGCCATCCAGCTGCAATTGTATTTTACGTGGGTTCTCAAAAGCCACGTTGAGCAGGTCGATCGGTTCGTCCAGCGAAATGTGTCTGACCACAGGGATATCATGAGCAGCCTTATCATGTCTGTATACGTATCTCCATACCGATGTGCAAGGAAGGCTAGCATCGTGGAGTCAATTCCTCCACTGAAAAGGACGGCTACCTTCGCATCGCCTCCGCCCCCTGGTGCTTGTGGCATATCTCTTACGCGCAACATTACACTTCTATCCAGCTGATAAATGAGTTGTTCCATGGCCTCTAGAAGGGGTGTAGGGAGGGAAATTGCATCAAGGCCTTGTATTCTTGGGAGGTTATCGGGTGGTAACGATTGATTGACCTTCCTGATTGCACCCTATCACCGGTGAAGGGATGAATGGAAAATCTCTCTGACGGACGTTTACATACGAATGCCATATGTTCACCACTTGCCCGGGGTATGACAACGAAATTGCTGTGGAAGTTAGTCACAAACTGCATTTAATTAGATTCGGAGGGAAACAAGTCAGAGACGCATACATTTTCAGGCTCACGAAGTGTATCGAGATCGAGGCCAAATATCCCGTCGGTAGAGAGCTCCTCGAATTCATACGCATCGTCATCGCCAGCCGAGACTGATGTAAGTAGGAAGATTGGATTGGTCAAAGTAGGCTTGTGTATTAACAGCGATCGCCGACCAAGGGGATCGCGTGCAAAATACAACTTCTTTGACGACCCCTGCAGAGGATAAGACAATCTAGAATTGACGACTAGCTATGGGGCAGACCTGGTAAAACATGAACGCGTATCTGGTTATGAGAGAGTGAGTAAACGCGCTCAAGGATGGGCTGAATAACCTACGGTCCCTCGATGTTTCCGATGATCTCTGAAATCGAAAACGGCTCTATTGCAACCCGAAACCGTTCAAAGACTTTCTGTCCGTCATTCTCGGCGGGACCGATCTTTGGATGGTCAGCCTTGGTAATAAAAAGTTCGTGCGGTTAGTTCATACCTCCAGACCTTCGAAGACCTATGCGATTGGCAGTAAAGACGTAGAGGCTGCGATCAGCACCGACTCGGATGACGTTCATGACTGATTGACGTACCTCTCCATTCCAGCATAATACGTCCCCACCCTCCATATGAGGTTGCACGATCGGTGCATTACCTCTCAACCGGAGCTCTGAGGCATAGAATTCCAAGATATGCCCTCTCGATATCTCGGAGTCGGAGCTACCTGCCGCGTTGCAAGGTGGAAAGCCAATGGATGTTCCGTGTCGCGCATCTGGACCTAATACATCCAATTTTCAGGGTTCGAAGGTACTTCAGATTGTGTGTCTGAGTGTGTAACGGGCCCACCTCGAGCTGCGTTTGCACGCTTTAATTTATCAGACATGATACGGAAAGCATCTTCATCTGCAGAAGTATATTCCTGTTTATAGGACGTGCGTAAGGAGCAGAAGATCCCGCACATCGAGACAGCATGAATGAGGTGAAATTATAAGCTCCACCACTCCGAGACTCCGAGTCACGCTGAAAGCATTGGATCTGCGTCCAGATTGCTGAAAGCGATGCTGCTGGCACGGTTCGCAGTGTACAGGACGATCGATCGATATCTATAGCGTTGCTTGGAAGGAAATAAGCACGGTTTCACTGTAGGCTAATAGCGAAACTTCATTTTATTCCTACATCATAACAAAGCAATCTGTATCGTACGTCCGCCCGGTTACAATCGCAGTGTGGCAAAAAGCCCCTAGGGTACACGTAGAATCTATAAGCATACAAGGCTAGCATGGACGTCGTGTTTAGGCAGAGTATGTGCTGGCAGATACGTTTCCACCGCGACCAGTCCAGTTGATGTCTGAATAGTATTGTGAATATGTGTATGGGCAAGTTGGCGATCATTTGAAACGTACGAATGTCTGAGCCTTTCTTGAGTTTTGCGTTTTCCTTTCCAGGAAGGACACGGAAGGTGTGTGCACCAAAGTAGTCACGCTTTAAAGGACGCCGTGGGTTAGTGAAAGGTAGCATCACGCAGATGCAACACGCACCTGCGCCTGAAGGAGGTTAGCGGGGACAATTTCACTCCTATAGCCATCGAAGAAGGCAAGAGCAGTGCTAAAGGCAGGGGCCGGTATTCCCCAGAGAACAGCCTGAGCAATAATACGTCTCCAACCGGGCTGTGCCTTGTGGACAGCTACAGAATAATGGGTATTGCAATGAGAGAGTTGCGATTAGCCAAACATACCCTTGTTGAAGAAGTCATCGAAGAGAAGGGATTCGAGTTGCGGATTCTTTTCGTATGCAGAAGTGATATCACCAAGGAAGACACTCTTGAAATACATGCGCATCAGAGAATTGGGCTATGGTATGTGATGCATCGACTAACCTTGATAATGCATCCACCACGCCACATGCGGGCAATGCCAGCATAGTTCAGGTTCCAGCTCAACTGCGCCATACATTAGTAAATTCGCCTCTCTCTGAAGCACATCACGAACCTCCTTGGCAGTCTCCCTCATAAGCATGAAACCTTGCGTGTATGAGATGATCTTGGAAGCGTAGAGAGCCTGTTCGAGATCATCGATAAATTGCTGCTTGTCGCCGCGGAAAGGCTCCTTCTGCGGACCAGCAATGACCTTGCTTGCGCGCGCACGCTCTTCCTTGATAGCGGACAAGCAACGTGCGAACACAGCCTCACCGATCAAGGTAACTGTACGATTGCACCACGTTTGTTATCAAGTCTGAATTTCGATATCTTCGTGGGATAGTGCGACATACCGGCGGTGCCAGCGTCAAGAGCAGCAATGGCTGTCCATTTGCCAGTGCCTTTCTGTCCGGCTTGGTCCAAGATCTTGGTGACGAGGGGGACACCGTCATCGTCATTGAACTTCAAGATATTTGCGGTGATCTCAATGAGGAAGGAGTCGAGGACACCCTTGTTCCAGCTCTCAAATATATCTGCAATCTCTCGCTCATGAAGGCCAAGGCCGCGCTTGAGGATGTCATAGGCCTCTGCAATCAACTGCATGTCACCATATTCGATACCTGCGATTGAATCTGAGTCTCAAGAGAGTAAAAGGGGAGGTAGAATGATATACCATTGTGCACCATCTTGACATAGTGTCCGGAACCGGTCTCACCGACCCACTCACAGCAGGGATCTCCGTTGACTTGAGCGGCAGTAGCCTGGAAGATTTCTTTGATGGCGGGCCATGCATCGGTAGAACCACCAGGCATAAGGGAAGGACCGTAACGAGCACCTTCCTCACCACCGGAAACACCGGAGCCAACAAAGAGGAGGCCCTTGGCCTCGAGTTCCTTTGTGCGGCGGATGGAGTCAGGGTAATGTGAATTACCACCATCGATGATGATGTCGCCTTTCTCAAGGTAGGGCTCGAGCTGGGAGATGAAGCTATCGACTGCAGGACCAGCCTTGACGAGGAGGATGATCTTGCGCGGACGCTTGAGCTTTGCGACGAGTTCTTGGATGGAGTGTGCGCCTTGGACCTTGGTGCCTTGGGGAGAGAAAGATAAATGGGAGTTAAGGGAGTATGATATCATTGCGTACCCTTGGCCTCGTTGGCGAGGAAGTCGTCGACTTTGCTGGTCGTGCGGTTGTACGCAACGACGGTGAAGCCTTTGTCGTTCATGTTCAAAATCAAATTTTGACCCTATAGCAGACATTCAAGACCGCTGGGTGGAGGGGCGGAAGAGGAGATACGCACCATGACGGCGAGGCCGATGAGGCCGATATCACCACTGGATTGAGGACTGGTTAGGGATGATAAAGGGCAGTGGGAGGAGAGGAGACGTACGTTGGTGCAGACATTGTGAGGGATACGGTGAAGGTGGAAGACGGACGGATGGAGGTGTCCGATGGATTAGATTAAGGATCGGAGCGTGAGATACGAACCCGAATTTGCTCCCATGCTGACTCGACCGTCACCACCTGCTCATCCCAGCTTTGCTACGGGGTGAGCGGAATACACGTCGGTCAGCGAGAGAAAATGCGTTCAAAAATGTCAATTCTTCAGCGAGTCCAGTCCTACGAGACTACACGCTCGTGGCCCATCACTGGCACGGCTGATTTTATTGTCTCCGAGCATTGCCGCGCGTAAGGCGCCGTAACGGCTAACGGCAGACACGCTGGCTCGACCGTGTGTCGAGTATTGGCTGGCGTGGATTCAGCACACCAGTGTACCATCTTCATCTCACTATGGCTCTCCCCTATCTCCAAGATCCATTCGCCCACTTGGACCAGGACATCGTTTGCCAAGGATGGTTACTCAAAAAGAGGAGGAAAAAGATGCAGGGTACGCAGCTCGAGTCCTGACGTTGCAGATTCCAGGACCCACCGCGTCTGCAGGGTTCGCGCGCCGCTATTTCGTCCTGCACCAGTCAGGCACATTGTCCTATTCATTAGACCCCAAACACCCTGTTCGCGATCGAATATTCCTTCCCCATGCCGCGCTCTCCACCGTCGTAGGGCGCAAGGATATTCATCTAGACTCAAGTACTGCCACGTTTCACATCAAATGTCTCAGTTCAGAGGACTTCAACGCATGGATGACCGCTTTCAGGCAAGCAGAGCGTACCGATCATTCTGTCATCCTGTGTGAACAATATCAAGCAGGAAATTCATCGTAACAGATGGCCGCCGGTCAAGTGCGTTAACTCCCAGGCTGACTCATTCTCAACGGAACAAATCTAGCGCCATTGCCGAGGACATGGGGTCGGTATGTACACTAATGTTGTTCACAAGCATGCGATCTTCACCACTGGCAGGCCATTACGGAGTTGGAAATCGCGATCACAGCACTTCATACAGAGGATCCCTTTAAGAAGAATTTTAGTCCTCTCAAGTCCAAGTCGGACAAGGAGAAATCTAACAATCACAGGGACGTTGGCTCGGTTTTCAGTAAATTCAAAAAATGTAGGTTTCAGCCTGCATCAAGGACGCTGGAATACTGAACCTATCTGACAGCTGGACCCAATGTCACTCATGAAGACGGCACTTCGATTCGTCCCAATCCAGACACTAGCGTCAACATCCACCTTCAACGTGTCCGAATCGTACTCGAGTCCCTCAAGTCCCAGCACGCTGCTCTACTAAGGTCACTCTATGCAGTGCAAAATGACACACTGCCACAGACGATGCCGCTACCGAAGCCTGCTGAGGAGAAAACCGACGAGCTTCTGTCTGCATCCGGTTTCTCCGCTTCGTTGAGCCATCAATCAAATAGAATATCATCCATGACGGATTTGAGTGACGGTGCGCCTGTTGAATGGTTCGACGCGGAAGATAATATCGGAGAAGAATTTTTGCTCGAGGACCCATCACTTGAGGAAGAGAAAGCACGGCTTGCGTTGCGATCCGGGAATTCGAGCCTAGACGAGTGCGGAAGCGCATCCAGCGACGAGGAGAACCATATACCGCTGCAAACCGTCCGAGATAATAATTCCGCTTTACATGCGCGTCAAGTTGTCAGGCGAACTCACCTTCCTTCGGGGCCCGTGGGTGATGAAGGTAGTTTATTCGCTATGCTAAAAAAGAATGTCGGCAAGGTATGTTGTGGTTACTTCACTTTGTGATGAAGTTGAGACCTCTGCCTCTAGGATCTGTCAACCATAGCATTCCCTGTGTCTTTCAACGAGCCTTTGACTCTCTTACAACGAACAGCCGAGGAACTGGAGTACCATGGATTACTACAACAAGCAGCTGAAGCTAATGAGCCGGTCGAACGAATGTGTTTTGTTGCAGCGTTCGCAATATCCAGCTACGCGCACACGAGGCATCGCTCCGGAAGGAAAGGGTTGTAAGTGGTACCTCTTATGCATGGGAAGTTACATTAAAGTTCTTGTCAGCAATCCGATGCTCGCGGAAACATTCGAAGATGTTCGGATGAAGTTTATTGCCGAAAAGGTTTCGCACAATCCGGTCGTCATCGCCTACCATGCCGAGGGAGATAGATGGGAACTACATGGCACGTCTGCTGGGAAGACCAAGTTTTGGGGTTAGTCGTTGCATTACCTCGCTCCCATGCGAAGTGTGCACGCGAGTAACCTCATATTTCCTGTAGGTAAAAGCTTGGAAATCATTCCCTTAGGCACGACACAGCTCAAGATAGGTGATGATCAGTATGAATGGTAAAAAAATCATTGTATACGAGTAATGGTATTAATTTATTCGTGCAGGAACAAACCATCTTCTTTCATGCGAAATCTGATGATGGGAACCAAATACCTCGAACACTGCGGAAAGATGACGATCAAGAACACGGTCAGCGGAGCTAGTTGTGTCATCGACTTTAAGCAAACAGGTTACTGGGGCGCTCCAAACGAAGTTGCTGGTACTGTTCTCTCGAAGTACGGGGACGTATGTGCACGCATTGAGGGCAAGTGGGACGACCAGATCGTGCTTGCCCTTGATTCATCGCATCTTCGTGTGCTTTGGCGCATCACGCCGTTCCCAAAACAGAATATCGAATATTACGGATTCACGGCATTCGGGATCACTTTGAATGAGATTACCAGCGACCTCGAGGGAAACCTCCCGCCCACCGACTCACGATCCAGACCGGACGTGCGTGCACTCGAAGAAGGAAACATCGATGAAGCTGAGGAACAAAAAACGCGTTTGGAGGAATCACAAAGAGATAGACGAAGACGCGGTGCAGACCGAACTCCTCGGTGGTTCAAACAGGTTGGTGGAGACTGGAAATATAGAGGGGGCTACTGGGAGGCAAGAGCGACGGGGTGGAGGGAAGCCTCGGTCGAACCTCTCTGGTGACAGTCGCTTGTACTACTACAAATGTACAACAAATTCAGAACCCAAATGAGGAAGTGCCAGCACATGTGTTGGAATTAAAGGACATCCGAGCTGGCGACCGAGTAGACAGCGGTGACGATGTCTCTGCTAGTCCTCCAACGAGGCTCAAGTCGTTCGAGATGCGTCCTGCAACGTTGTCTTGCGACGCATGCCCCAACCGTCGAGAAGGACTGCTCTTCCATCACACCACCTTTTGCCAAACTACTTCAAAAACTAGAGCATGTACGAAAACTGCTCAACAACAGGCCGCTGACACTCGCAGAGAAGATTCTATATAGCCATCTAGCTGACCCAGAGAAGAGTTTATCTCGCGGTGGAAGCATCAGAGGCGAAACCTACCTGCAGCTCATCCCACAACGGGTGGCAATGCAGGATGCCTCGGCACAGTTGAGTCCTTCCTCTATTCTTTTTGATCGACCTACTCAAGGCGCACTAGAATGGCGTTGTGAGTCCTGCTGCGTGCGAGAGTTCTTCTTCGAGTTTATACGGTCCTAGATTGCAATTTATGAGCGCTGGTCTCTCTCGCTGCGCTGTACCCACAAGCATACACTGTGATCATCTTATTCAAGCAATCAGTGGCGCATCGTCAGATCTTCAGGTGGCCGCTATTTGTCTACGAGACTACATGGCTGATGCATCACTATAGCGGTCTATTGTTTCCAACAAAGAAGTTTTCGACTTCCTTGAAAGTGCTGCTCGGAAGTATGGGATCGAATTCTGGAAGCCTGGGTCAGGTATCATTCACCAGATTGTACTCGAAAATTACGCCGCTCCTGGAATGCTCATGTACATACTTTTTCTTGTGGCGTATGCACGGACTAAACATTTGCACAATGTAGGCTGGGCACTGGTGTGTTCTCAAACCATTGAGCCTACGCAGAAATAGTGATGTTAATCTATAGACTCTCACACCCCAAATGCCGGAGGGCTTGGCTTGCTTGCCATCGGCGTTGGTGGCGCAGACGCCGTGGATGCCATGACCGGCACGCCTTGGGAATTGAAAGCCCCCCATGTGGTCGGTAAGACCTTCATCATGCTTGGGGAGTCCGCTACTTCACCATGTCTCCAGGTGTTCATCTTACAGGCCAGCTCAGTGGCTGGGCGACTCCAAAGGATTTGATTTTGCATCTAGCAGGAAGGCTCACTGTCAGAGTACGTTTACCTTATCGCCCGCGAGGATGTCTATCAATCAGCTCGTAGGGCGGCACGGGACGCATCCTAGAATACTTTGGCCCGGGGGTTGCGGCTCAGTCATGTACAGGTACGCCAAACATTCTGCAATCAATCGTCTTAGGATTCGGAGCATCATAGGGCTGGCCACTGTTGCGAACATGGGAGCTGAGGTTGGTGCAACGACCTCAACTTTCCCCTACACAAAGAATATGCGTGCATATCTTCATGCAACTGGACGTGGTCCAGTAGCTCGTGCTGCAGACGAAGCGGCCGAGAAAGGCTTTCTGAGCGCCGACGAGGGCGCTGAATACGACGAAGTGATCGAGATTGTATGTGCCATCATGGCAATAGCATTCCCCTCACCTAAACCTTCTCGTTTCAGAACTTGTCGGATTTGGAGCCCACGATCAATGGCCCGTTCACCCCTGACCTAGCCACACCTTTGTCGAAGTTCGGAACCTTCGTCCATGAGAGTGGTTGGAAAGACGAGCTTTCTGCCAGTCTAATTGGATCTTGCACGAACAGCTCCTATGAGGACTTGGTAAAATTTCCTCATGGAGCTTGAGGAATGACATTTCCATTGACATCCTCAAGACCAGGGTTGCAGAGATCACAAAACAGGCACAGAGTGCTGGGTTGACAGCCAAAGTTCCTTTCCTGTGTACACCTGGTTCTGAACAGATTCGAGCGACTATGGAACGTGATGGAATCACAGACACTTTACAGGACGTTGGCGTTGTCGTTCTGGCAAATGCGTGTGGTCCCTGTATTGGCCAAGTGAGTTTCACTTCTTTCTTGAAAATGTAACCAATATACTGTTGCAGTGGAAGCGAGAAGATTCGAAAGGCGAAGAGAATGGTGTGTGATGCTCATATAATATAATAAGTACGTACATCGAAACTCATGTCACTCCTGTCTATTCCAGCCATTCTGACGTCTTTCAACCGGTGAGTTTGCTTGTTCTCTCCAGTTATCTTTTTGAGTAAAGTTGTATAGCAACTTCAAGTCGCGCAATGACGGAAATCGCTATACCATGAACTTTCTAGCTTCTCCGACTATCGTTACAGCCATGGCATTCTCGGGCAAACTGACATTCAACCCTGTTACTGATGCGATCAGCTTGCCAAATGGACAACTCTTCAAGTTCTCACCTCCATCTGGACAAGACCTCCCTACCGAAGGGTTCGCTGCGGGAAATACGGATTATTACCCCAATCCCATGCCAGAGCCTCAGCCGGAAACCCAGATCATCATTAGCAAGGATTCTCAGCGTCTCGAGGTACTGGAGCCATTTCCTAGCCACTTTGGACCCCAGAATCCGCGAGGACTCGAATTTCCATTGCTGAAGGTTCTGATGAGAGTGAGAGGCAAATGTACCACTGATCATATTTCGGCGGCTGTGGGTCAAGTTTTACCAACTATTTTATTCAATTTGATTGATCTTCGTTGTCAGGGGCCATGGCTGAAGTACAAGGGTCATCTTACCAATATATCGGAAAATCTCCGTATGTCACAAAATCACGACACTCCAACTTGACTTGACCGCTTTCCTTCCAGTAATTACAGCCATCAATGACGAGGGCGGAGACATGAACGTGGCATTCGACCATGACCACGATGTTTTTCAGTCCAAGAGTGACACCATTCCTGCCATTGCCAAGAGACTAAAAGCGAGAAATCAGCCGTGGGCTCTGATCGTGGACGAAAATTATGGTGAGGGAAGTGCTCGCGAACACGCTGCACTACAACCTCGATTCTACGGTATGAGTTTGTCTTTCATACAAGTTGAACTGTGTTTAGGTATGATTCTGCAGGTTGTGCCATGATTGTCGCGCGTTCCTTCGCTCGTATCCATGAAACCAACCTGAAGGTAGTACTCAAAGAAGATGATATTTAACATGTTGCTGATAATTACCTCCAGAAGCAAGGTGTTCTCCCTCTCTGGTTCGTTGATAACGCAGACTACTCTCGAATCGGCTCTGGTGACGTGGTGGAAACCTTTGGTCTTGAGGATCTCGTGAATGGCAACAAAGACGCAGTTATCAAGCTCCGCGTCACAAACTTGAGGGGGGAGATCTTTGAGATTCCTACCAGACACACAATGTCGTCGGACCAGATCAAATGGTTGAAGGCCGGTTCAGCCCTGAACTTCATCCGTTCACGAATGGCGTAAATGAACTATTAACAATGCTAGGCAAGGTGGTAGTAGGATACAAATCTAAGATTGCTTTCCGGTTATGACTGTTGTTAACTCCTTTCCAATGTCGGAAAGTTCCTTTGGATTCATGAAATGTTGTCTTTGCAATGCGCCGAGTGCATTTTTTGCAAGCAAAAGAGCCGAATCGGGCATGCCAGCTAGCTGTGCGACTTTGAGTCCATGGCTATTGCGGTTCACACCCGGCCTAAGGCGGTGAGAATACGTGAAGAAGTTGTCCTGGATCATTACGTCAAGACCAGTCTGCTTTCTGACAAGTGGAATATGACCTACTTCAGTTTCATGAACGTCGGTGCAGAAAAAACCCACATCGCGAAATACACCATCGCCATGATGATTCACCTCACCATATGCCAGGAGATCCGCCAACTCGTGGAAATGAGTTGCGAACAATACCCGACACCGATTATGCACCACGAGATGATGGACTGTCGCGAATGCAATTGCTAGACCATCTTTGACCGTTGTACCTCGCCCGACTTCATCCATGATTACCTAGCAGTATATTTGGTTTCGACGACGTTAAGTGAATGCACGAAACTGACCAAGCTCTTTGCCGTGGCTCGGCGTAAAATCTCAGCGGTCTCGAGCATCTCGACCATAAACGTACTTCGGTCCCTAAAGATATCATCTTTTGCCCCAACTCTTGAGAACAACTTGTCAACGATCCCAATGACCGCATGTTCAGCCGGTACAAATGAACCCGTTTGTGCAAGGATTGCAATCAGGGCGGTCTGCCGCAGAAAGGTCGACTTTCCTGCCATGTTCGGCCCTGTGATAATATGCAGGCGAGAGTGAGGCTTAAGAGCAACCGAATTTGGTGTAAAGACTCGGCCCGACGTGAGTAAGCCGAGCTCGACTGTGGGATGACGACCATCCGTCACCTCGTACGTAGCACTGTAGACATGTCACTAGCTAGCACGAAGCGACTGAAGATATACGACGCTTACTCGTCCTTGATCACCGGGCGGACGAATCTCAGTTCAACTGCCAGGTTAGCAAAGCCGAGTGCAACGTCGAGTTCGTCCATTATTCGGGCGTTGTGGCGGAGTTGGGTGGAGAATGCTTTCACCTATGGAAAACATGAACGCATGTCTAACAGGAATGCATTCAGGACAAACCTCGTCGCGCAGGGAGTCGAAAATTTCCTTTTCTACATTCGTTATGGCAGTTGTAGCTTCCACAATCTGACCGCCAAGTTGTGACCAAGGCTGCGAAACATTCGTAAGGTGGGAATGACTCGGGCTATACGACAACGGGTATACCTGATAGAAATAGCTGCTAGTTGATGCACTCTCTGAAATAACGATGAAGGAAGGGTCGGTCTTGATTTTGGCTTCATCTCTCTTCGCCCTCCCGATACGAACGTGCATACCTTGCGCAGGATTCGTACGCAACGTCAAAGAGGAGGCACCTGAAGAAAGATCAGCATGGTCAGATGACAAGACAATAGTCCTTACTGTACTGAACCTGAAGATCACGTTCTAGAGTTCTTCTACGCTCGAGGAGGACACGCAGTGTGTCGTGCAATGCAGCCAGTCCTCCCGAAAATCTGCGAGGTAGTATATAACCATGCCCACGACCACTGGGTGGCGAGCTTCACTCACTCTGGCCGGATGGTCCTCTTATATAATCCGTACGCAGTACTTGAAGACTTCTGCTCGCCTTCTGCAGATTCACCTTCAGCAAACTCATCAGGCGATGAGGCTTGGAACTCGACACCCTCCAGTGCCAGAGTGATGCGCGTAGATAAATCATGAAGGCTGGTGATCTTTGACAAAAGGGTATTGACACTGGACCAATCCTCGCCACGAACGCCATCTCGCTTTGGGCGCTCCATGGCTTTCTCAAGTTCGATCCTATTTCGGATGCTCGTCCAAACCTGGATAGTACGATTGATCGCAAGGAGATCTTTGGGCTCTCCTTTGCAGGAGAGGAAACGCTGGACGATACGGCATACATCTTCGGAGTCCTGCAATAAACGTACGACGTCATCTCGCGTATGTGGCCGTTGATAGAAAAATGCGACTAGTGACTGCCGTGCTTCAATCTCCCTTTGTGATGTACTCGGGGAGCCTAACGAAAGACAATGTTGAAAGACTGCGGACGAGAGGAATGTGGCGGGAAAAAAAACAAACACAATGTACGAATCAAGGAACGCATTCCGCTGCTAGTCACGGTCCGCTTGATGACACTTATAAGACTCCCAGTTAGCCCACCCTCTCTTGCACTCTCACGTATTTCGAGTGCTTTGATAGTATGAGAATCGATTTGCATGCGTTCATCGGTACCCTCTCGGCTAGGAACAGAGAGCTGGGGCATGTGTTCCAAGAGATTAGCCTGCATATAGGTTGTGAGTATGTTGACGGCTGCAGATTCTTTCAGTGTGTACGTAGGACCACATGGACAGAGGATGCTGTCCGAAGGCTCGACGTAGGTCAGAAAGTTGCCTTCGTCTTCAAGAAGCTGCCGAATTGGATCAAATGGCTGATCTCTCAGCTGCTGCGCGAGAACGATCTCTCGCGGACTGATGCGTGCGAGCTCGTCCTTGAGGCCATCGAATGAGATTGTCTTGGTGAAAAATTCGCCCGTCGAAACATCAATCCACGCCAATCCAACCTCCCGGATGCAGGGTTCAAAAGAGGGTGAATTTGCACTAATGGCGAGAAGGAAGTTATTTTCAAAGGGATTTAAAAAAGGTTCATCAATGAGGGTACCAGGAGTGATGATGCGAACCACGCGACGGTCGAACTCAGGCTTCTGACCGTTTGTGTAGCGCGGAAACTCCTCGCACATGGAAACGAAGAGTTTGTGTTGTTGAACCAACACTTTGAGGTGCTTGTCAAGATGCATGATCGGAAAACCACACATGGGGACATCCTGCTTGTCCCAAACGCGGGAGGTCAATTTGATGCCAAGCAGACGCGCGACTTGATTGGCTTGGTCGAAGTATGACTGCCGGGCGAGTGTTAGTACGACGAGACGCGTCTTCACTGGTTCATACCTCATAGAATTGGCCTACGCGGGTGAGCAGAATGCAATGAGGGAATTTGGATAGATTTGACAAAATCTCGGTGGCAAGTGAGTTGCGTGGTTGCCTCGGGGAAACACCTGTTTCTAGCAAGATGGTTTCTGATGGTGCGGGCAAGACAGTTTTGGGCTTGCGACCACGCCTAGGCCGCGGCGAGTCTTGGGCCACTAGGCAGACTTAGCACGACATGACGACATGATGGATGGCAATACCTTGGGCGGAGGATTCGTTGGTTATCACAAGGGATTGCCGGTGTCTCCTAGGAGCTTTCTTGCTGTCCGCAGCGGGAATAACATCGGGCTGTAGGCTAGGAAGGAGCGGAGCTGGGGGTCGTTTGGGGAGTTCGGAGAAGGGTTTCTTTGTGACGGAGGGCTGGCGGGCTGTGTGGGGAGGGGAAGAATGAAAGGGACGGATGAAGGGGACGCGACGGAGGACGAGGGACATGTAACGGGGCGAGGAGGAGGTGCTTGTATGCGCGACTGTGGCGCAGGCTGATCGGAGCTTTAAAAACGGGTTGGACAAGTTTCTCCTCGTCTTTACCCGCTTCTTCACGCACCAAAATGTCTTTCGCAGGCAGACGCAGAGGAAACAAAGTAAAGAAGGGCGTTCAGTTCACCCTCATGGTCGTTGGTTTGTCCTTTTTCTCCCCGTCTCTGCTTTCACTTTTCTCATATTTCACCCAGGTGCTTCTGGAACTGGCCGCACAACTTTTGTCAACACTCTTTGCGAGTCCGAGGTCCTTGCCCACAAGATCTCTGACAATCCTGACACCGCTCACATCGAGGAGGGCATCAGGATCAAACCTGTCAACGTCGGTACGTCTGTCTCCCGTTCGCTCTGTTCCCTCCCATCTAACTCCCTTTCGCAGAACTCGAGGAGGATGGTGTTCGTATTGCCCTCACCATAGTTGACACTCCTGGTTTTGGTGACAACATTGACAATGAGTTCGCGTTAGTGTCTATTTGTTCTCTCGGCACCTTTCTCCTAACAACACCACTTAGCTTCCAAGAGATCGTCGGATACCTTGAACGGCAATACGATGACATCTTGGCCGAAGAGTCTCGCATCAAGCGTAACCCCCGCTTCCGTGACAACAGAGTCCACGCTTTGCTCTACTTCATCCCTCCCACAGGACACTCGTACGTAACAGCAATTTTGAACAAGACTGTTAAACTCATACCTGGACGACAGTCTGAGGGAGATGGACATCGAGCTGATGCGTCGCCTGTCTCCTCGCGTCAATGTCATCCCTGTCATTGGCAAGGCCGACTCGTTGACTCCCAGCGAGCTTCGGGGATTCAAGAAACGGGTTAGTGGTCTACGTGAGCTCATGGATCCATCACTTATCGCGCACCTAGATCATGGAGGACATTGAACACTATGACATTCCTGTGTACAATTTCCCGTACGACGTCGAGGAAGATGATGAAGAGACCGTTCAAGATAACAGCGAGCTTCGGGTGAACAAGTCAAATACATCGAGTTCTTTGAATATGTTGCTGATCCCAAACAGGCACTACTTCCCTTTGCCATCATTGGATCTGAAGAGGAAATTGACATTGACGGACAACCTGTTCGGGCCAGGATATACCCATGGGGAATTGCTGAAGTTGACAATCCAAAACACTCGGATTTCAGCAGGCTTCGAAGTGCCCTGTTGAAGTAACGTTTCCATGTATTTCCCCTCGTGCCTTACTAACAGGAGCTTAGTTCACACCTTGGGGATTTGAAGTCGCTCACTCACGACCTCTTGTACGAGACTTACCGTACCGAGAAGCTGTCCAGGACGGTGCATGCGGATACCCAGTACGACTGTGTCATTTTCGCCCGGTATCGTGTTGCTAAGTGACCTGTTATATCAGCGATTCTTCTATTCTTCCAGAAGAACTTGCGACACAAAGTGTCCGTCTCAAAGAAGAACAGCTTCGTCGGGAGGAAGAGAAGGTGCGTCAGTTGCTGGTCTCACGCGTTCGATATGTTGATTGCTTCGTAGCTTCGTGAGATTGAACTCAAGGTACAGCGTGAGATCAATGAAAAGCGCCAGGAGCTTTTGGCGAAGGAGGAATCTCTCAGGTGTGTCGCACATCTTGCTAGATAGTATGAAAGTTAAGGGTGTGTTACTCGGCAGAAATTTGGAGAGCCGACTGGCTGCTCAAGGATCGCAGGCCGAGTTCCGAGACTGATGGCACATGGGTGCCCAAATTTGATCGACATTTGCGGTCGACACGTATACCCAACGTCTGTCCGTTCATTGCTCCTTTGTCTGTCCACTCCGCTCGTTTCTGGCTGTTTACTGTGCGACACTATTACCGGATAATCCATTGACATTCCTTACGCGTTTACCTGCCTTTCTTGCTGCGCGTCGCGTTGTTCCCAAGTCTATAATCACACATTTTCTACCCTGAGTACAAGAGTGAATAGTATGCGACGTTGATGCGACGAGTATTATTTCCCGTGAATGGTTCATATTCAACCTCCGACGATCCTGACGGGTCCGACGTCTTGTTGGCGGCGGCATCATTTGCTACTGTCCTCCACACGTCCTCGTCGTCCTCCCCGTCGTCAACGCTTCCCCGTCGTCCTGCTGCATGCTTACCAGCGTCGTGCTTACCGTGTAACGTTTCCACCGGCCCTTACCCCAGCCGCCTATTGGACTGCTAAACTTGGCACTGATTCAACAATTGTCCAAGTCGGCTGACCCACCGTTCTCGTAGACACACATCATCGTCCTTCCACCCGCCTTCTAAGCCATCCTTACACCAGGCCGAAACCTGTTTTTAGCCTAACGGTATGGTACTCGAGTTTTCTGCGCTTCAACCCGCCGTCTTCCAGCGATCCCGTCAGTGGCCTGATCACTCATCTGGCTCCTCAGTTGCTACCTTGTCCTCGTCTCCTCCCAATTCATCTTTTCCTCAACCCACCGTAACACAACGTCGCCGTTCCGTGGCAGTAAACTTTCCTCCTGCCGTCCCGCCTCCTAGTCAACCGATTCCTCACGTTCCTCACCCTCCTTCAGCGTTCTCTATTGACGAAGAGGCAACCTTGACGGCAGGTACCCTCGACGACCCCCAGTTCATTGCAAGGCACCGATCCAGCACGAGTACCAGCCAAAATTCTTGCGGTCGCCCTGCCGCGTCTGCCAACTTGGCAGCCGTTGCTGCCTTTCCTCACAACCGACATCACGTTTCAACTTCGACCCCTGTCTCCAATTCCAATAGCCCCCAACCCGTTGCCTACACCTCTAGCCAAGCTTCATCCGACCCTGCACCAAAAAGTATGGCACGTCCCAACCACTTGAATATTCAAGCAAATACGCAGGACATCGTGCCAGACCGTCTATTGCTCTCCCCGCATCATCCACATTCGTCTTCTGAATCACGGCCCTCTTCACGTCGCGCATTGACAAGGGCGCTAGAGCTCGCACGAGAGGCAGTACAACTCGATGCGACGAATGATGACCCCCACGCTGCCGTCATAGCGTACGGCAGGAGTGTTGCTCTCCTAAGCGAAGTCATGGAACGAGTACGAAGAGGCGAAGATACTTCAGATGGGCGTAGGAAGAATGGACGAAGGCGTAGTGTTGTCGCTCAAGAGGAGGAAGTCAGGCGGTTGAAATCAATAGTATGTTGCACCCGTGATACAGCTCAGAAGCAAGCTCATTATGTGGTCCTTTCAGCACGACACGTATGCTGATAGGATGAATATATTGAGCCTCATATACAGCATACCACCTATTCCTCATTCTCCTTCCTCCGTGTATGCTCCTTCCTCTTCGACGGAGTCGACGCAGCCGCCGTCCCCTACCTCCCTATCCCAGTCATCGGATTCCCATACAACCTCGTCTTCCATTACCGAGCACACTCAGGACGATCCCCATTATCCAGCTCTAAATGATGACTTTGATGATGAGCAGGATGCACATGAGGGCATCGGTTCTGCAATGTTGAATGCTACTCATCTGTCACGCGATTTTTCCTCAAGCTCGTTATTGCAACATCCTTATGCAGCTTCAACGGACCCGGACTCGTCTCCCAGCAGCAAGCAGGCTGCCCTTAGTCGTACTTCGACTCTTCCTGTAAATCGCACTCAACATCAATCACCAGTCGTTGGTAGACCTAGAGCAGCTTCTGTACTCCCTCCTGCTGTGCCACCCCCAATATCATCACCACCACCCCCACCCCCAGAGTTGTCGTCAATTTATAACTCCACAATTCCCTCTTCACAGACGGCTCGATTCTTGGAGATTACTCGGCCCCGCGGAAACTCTGTCGGCCACTCACGGACTGGCTCTGGAACTAGGCTTACTTCAGTCACAGAAGAAGGCGTCAGGATCGATGGCCTTACACAGGGAGACGACATCCAATCCGAGGATGATCTGACCGCATCTCTTTCCCGACGTCCTGACACCCCGCGCCTAGCGAAACGTGACTCCCATCCACTTCCCCCACTTCCTTCCCCGACCAGTGCAGCCCATCCGTTTCGTACTGCTACGGCGCCAACGGCCACTTCGAGACCTCCAGGATCTCCGGTCCCTGCGCAGTTTATTCCTTCTCGTCCTCGAGGGGAGTCACTGAGCGTGACGGGGGGTCAGCCCTTGATTAATTCGTCGATTGCAATGGGCACAATACATCAACGTCGGAGCAAGATGTCAGCTCCGCCCTCTACTACCTCTACGGTGTCCTCATCACCTACCGAATCGAACCCACCATCCTCGTTCACACACCCGGCTGCCAAAACACCAACTTCTCCTTCGAGTTCAGGAATTGTTCCGATTCCTGGACGGAGCCGTGCTTCTTCGCAGCCAGGCCGTCGGCCATCCGTCGTCAACGGTCGGATATCTCCTTTCGAATCCCAACGTCCCCCGCTTCCCCAGACCGCGCTTCCGAACGGACGCAAAGTCTCTACCTCGTCGAAGTTGAATCAGAACATCAGCCTCAATGTACAGATTCAGCCACAGCTTGTCATACAGACCGAACTCCTCTCCCCTCCTGCCTTGTCACTTCTGCCTCCGCCCGCGATGCTCACGAATATCCCTACCACTCCGACCTCTCCACTTCCGCCCGCCCCGCCAACTGACAGTCAAAGAAAGCCTTATCACATGATGACGCTGCTCGCGAACACCATGAATTCAAGATCAGGCGGTTATATCACGCGGCGGTTACATGTCCCCCAGGGCGTCTGGTCACAAGGAGGAGCAAAACTTACCAATGTTCCAGAAAAGGTACGCGTTGTGGAAGTTCTATGTTCTGCTTTGGAGGAAATGCAGCAATCAAGCGTCGAGTTTTTCGGTGCTGGTAGTGTGTGTAGTGGGCTAGCGCTCGGGATTGGAAGTGTCGGGCGGAAAGAGGCGGAGGCGTGGGTGAGCAAGCTTGAGGAGTTCTCGTCTATATGCGACAGCGTCGTTGCAAATTTTGGCAAAAAGCTTGGCGTAGGGGAAGGGTTTGTTTCGAAGAAAAGTGGGGTAGGTGATTCGTGCGTGTAGTGTCGGGGCAATAACGAACTCACGTAACATACTAGGTGACATCATGGGGCGGGAAACTAACTCGACAATTCGACAAGTTCACCAATGGTAAAAAGTACGTGATCTCTTGTTATCTCCGTATCTATTGGAAGCTCACTAAATACGACAGTCTGGACTCGCCCGCGGCGTACGTGGCTGGATTGGGTAGATTGTTCACGCACGCTCAACTACTCGATGAACATTCAAAAGCGCTACTTTCGCAACCCGTGGCACCTATTTATACCGCGTTTCCTACTGATCTGAGAACAGCGGCAGAGATCAAGTTAAAACGCGCTTCGGAATTTTTCGCCAGTGTCGTTCTAACATTCGTCATCCGTGACCTTGCTCAGTTGTTGGACAAGTACGCGAAGAAGTGCGAGAAGTGGCTCGCAGAGTGATTAGAAATTGGAACGGATTTTGTTGTGGTGTAGTATTCTTTTCGTGAGGCATATGTATTCTATCATCTGGGACTAGACTGTTCTGCGACATCTGACTTCTTTGAAAGTTTCGGTCCGTCCGCGACGCTTGTTTTCGTCGCTACATCTTAATCTATCTCCCTCTTCGATTTTCTTACTAGTACAATATACTCTTTGAAAACTGTGCATAGCACAAGATGTGCGGTCCATTCCATACAAATCAAATACAGCAGAGGACCCGATTCTGAACGGAGAGAAAATGGTGGCTAGGTTGGTGTAGTCTGACTGCACTCCGGTTCGGGAGTTGGGGGCCGTCCTCGGAGACGCGTTATCACCTGCATTCGCCTATCTGGAACCTAGATGAGCATATACAAATGTGCAACGTTTAAGAAACCCACTGTAGTCAAGCCGAATGTGCTCATCGGGATATTCCTCGTCGGAATCTACCAATGGGTCAGAGTTGAGTACTGTGTGCCAAGCATCTGTAATAATGAGTGCACAGGGTGAGCTGCGAGCGCGAGGTTTTAGTAAGAAACACATACGCTGTAGCATGGTACGAGGGGGGCCTGGGGGCACACTGGCCCGTCTAGTTCTGAGTGGCCGTGTACCAGGATTGGAGATGTTGGGCCTGCGGGGACGGTGCATGTCTATAGACATCCGACGATGCGCGGGCAACGTCTGTGGATGTCTCTGGCGTTGACGTTCCAGTACATTTGACTGGATAGGCACAACTGTGATCTTTCTTAGAAAAATGGGGTTCGTCAAGACATGCAAGCTTACGGTCAGACCGACGACCCTGGACCCCCCTCGGGGTCCGCTCGGCGTGAATAGCGACCTCGTATGGTGATGGCTCTCTGTCAGCCGTTCTCCCGGCTTTCCTTTTCCTGGATGCGACTGCGGGCATATCTTCCGTTTCTAGTCTGCCAAGGTTGGCTGTTGCCTTTTTCTTGGGTAGTTCTACCTTCTCTGACATGATGACAGGCACTGTACAGGATTCCCCACTTGACGGGCGACTGGCAACGGAAAATGAACTGATTTGGGAGCGTCTTCGTACCTTTCAAGCCTGGCCACGGACTGTGCCGCACATGTACTTTCAAACATTCATCTGCTTGGGTAACCTCGTGGCCCGCACTTTGCTCTTACTGATGGCATGTAGGAGCTGATGGACAGGTAGCCAAGATGCCCTCTACGCAGCCTTTGGAGCTCATGTTGGCCGTGGAGACGTGATAGAGAACCATCCCGCACTTGGACTTGTACGACTGGTACCTATGCTTTGCCAGTGACACTTATTTTTGTCGTCCTATCTCGCGAGCTATAGAGTGGCGTGCCAATACAATACTCCGAGTCGCCACGTCGAGCGCTTCCTGACGACATTGCTCGCTTGCCGCGAGCCTTCGGACTCAATACTAGCTCCTAACGTACTCCCTCGGGCTCGTCCTCTGCTTGCTCAGGCTGTTTACACGACCTTGACGATTGACTAGCGCTTTCGAGCATTACGGCGCTCTCATTCATTGCCTTTGTATCACAGGTGAGCACGGTATATCGTATACATATCGATGAAAACTCGCCAGCAATGCGTGCAGACATTGGAGGGACCTGCAGGGCGGAGCTTCCAGTTTTGGTGCTGCCCAGTCTTTCAACTCATTTCTCGATGATATGTGACAGCCTGCTACGATCCCTCCTCGGCCGGGAAATTCTTTTGAAGGACTGCTCCATCCCGTCTTTGAAGTTGACAGATGAGTCTCGCGAGTACAGGTTGACATTAATGTGTAAACAACATTATGTAATACTGAAAAATACCAGCTGTGACTAGGGCCAAATAGTACACATATAGATCCTTTGGACCAGTCTGCTGTCGGACGAAGACGAAGCCGATTCACGTACGATGAATAAAACTCTCGTCAAAGAAGAATATTTGAGGCAGAGAATGCGTGGATGGGATTAGTGCATGTGGCAGGCATAATAGAAGGCTGAATTTGTTCCACCGAAAAATGAATGGAATAGAAACGTGAAGGGAATGAAGCAACAAGAGTAAATGAGGGGATGGCAGGCAATCAACAAAGTTCACCAGAATTCTCGGACGCACTCTAGGACTTCGACCACGACAGAGCTCCTGTACATCAGGGCATGATCAGCACCTTTGACGACCTTGACGCCACATCGATCTTCGCCCATCGTACGCTCCATCCATCTCACCGCATTCTCTGCGATCTTCTCATCTCGGTCACCGTACCACACCCGAACTTTGTGGGGGTAATCGGTATATGAGAAGCCCCAAGGACGGTTGTCGTGGTTCAGGATCTGCAGTAGGTCGCTGTGGGTGCCTTTCGATGCCTCAGCATGGGACGCAGCAATCAAAGCGTTTCCGAGTGCAGCCTGGTATGAGTTCGAGGTGGTCGTAATCACGCTGCTGTACGGTGAGGAAAGAATGCTGTTCCTCGGTGAGGAAGGTACGCTTGGCGGGCTTGACCTAGGAGCAACCGCGCTGGACGTGCTGAACGAGATTGAGCGTCGTCCTGCCTGCCTGGGAAGGGGTGATTTAACAGTAGACTTCTCGATGTCGACCAATCGTACAAAGTTTGCTGGCTTTCCTGACTGAGGTACGTTGCTAGGAGATGGCGTCAACGAGCGGGGTACTGGGCTCGCGGGTTTGTTGTTCCAGTCGAAGTCACTCAAGCCTAATCCAACGTCAACAGAGATAGGCTGAGGGAGTTGTGGGCTAGGTAAATTCGTCTTGTCGACCTTGGAGCCATTAGCACTTGCTTTGCCTTTTAACGAGCCCATTGATCGAAGGGTCTTCAATTTCTTCCCGACACTCGATTGATGTGCCGTTTCCGCTGCCGGTGACGGAGGCTGCGATTGAGATGCAGACTTGGATGGTTTCAGCCGGCCAAGAATACCCCGGGAAGCTTTCCGTCTCGTTTGCTGATTCATAGACCGTGCTCCTAACGTGCTCTGGCTCCCGAACCGACCGTCGAAGTCCCTCAAATCATCATAATCACTGAACAAACTCGATGCGACACTCATCCGCCTCCTCGCGTCCGACTGGGATGGATAAACACTAGAGTTGCCGAGTTGCTCGGATTGTGACAATGAATCACAGTCCGCAATGGTATCCGACTGGATGTAATAGGGCTTGCTCGGGGACGGCGGAGCTGTGTAACCTATTCCACGGTAGGCAACCGTTGGGGGCTTTCCGAGCATCCATGCCTGTATTTTCCACTCCGCAGCTTGCGCGGTCTTCAGAATGCCATTGGGAACATACTTCAACCACTTGTAACCGCCTACGGATCGCTCTCAGTAATCAGGTACTGTGCGGTGAAGATGTCTCATACCGCTTTCGCCACCACCGATCCATGGAGCCAGCAGACAGAGGTTGCCCCTGATGCGCTCAGGTACGCGATTTGCAAAGGACAAGGCATACGGAGCTCCAGCGGAGTGAGCCATAACACTACATTCGTAGATCTGGAGCTGATCGAGTACTTCTTCCACAGCAGAAGCCCATTCCATAATGCCACGGGCAGATTTTGATTGGGGTACTTCAGTGCGACCAAGGCCCCATCTAACACGCTTCGTGTGAGCTCTCATCGACATCATGACTGCGAATTTGGTTTACCTATCAATAGCAATTAATCGGAGGCCTAGGCAATCGGCCATTTCATCGTAAAGACCCATGATATGTCTTACGCAACCCAGCCCAAGAAACACAACGAGGGGGAAGCCATTTGGGTCACCCATGTCCGCGAGACTAACCGTAAGGGGGTGGTCTAACGAAGCATGTGGGTATCGTGTGAGCTTCAGTAGTGTCGTTAATCGTGCAGATCGCAGGTATTCGGCAATCGCTTGTGATGTGGATGTTGGAGATACAGAGAACTGGATTGGGTCGAATGACTGCTGAGACGCACGTGCGGAAGCTGTCGAGGACGAATGGGTATGTGTGTCCGAGGGGGCAACACGGACGCCAAGACGGACGCTGGAGCCATCAGAGGTGTTTGAAGGACAAGAAGCCAGGGGTGGGGCGCGACGACCATTGGAAGGTGGAGCTGTCACTTGGGAATTTTTTTGGTTGTTGTATGTCCGCCTGACTTCGTGTTCTATACTATCCATCGACGACCGGCTGAGAAGTTCAGCTTCCTCGTCGGGTGTCAGAGGCTCCGGCTCGGAATCCTCTTCCTCCGGACTGGCTATTAAACACCCATTGCCATGACCATAACCCGGGGTATGTACGGATGGCGGGCGTGTGCGTTCAAAGGTATGTGGCGCATGATTGCGAATAATTTCAGATATAGAGGGAATTACAGTTCGTGGACGCTCCGTGGGCTGTACAGTATTGGGCGACGTGTCGTTGTTGAAGTCGCTAACCAGAGGTGTAATATTATCGCTAAGAGTAGAATCAACTGTGATTGTAGATGTAGATGGTTTCCGCGAGAAGCTGGGAACGGGGTTATGGCGGTAGCGCGGATAGGCACGGGGAGGTTTCGTGGTTGGTACGCTGTCGTCATCGTCGTCTGAGGTGACAACCTTGCCGCGCCTTCTGCCTTTTCCTTTGCCAAGTACAACGCCAGGAGGTGGTGTTGGGAGCGGGGGTTGGTATAGAGGGTGGTGACCAGGAAGAGCAAAACGCGAGGAGCTTGACGAGTTTCGCGAGAAAAGGTCTTCCATGGATGCACCAGCCATTCCGTTCATGCCGTCTACCAGGGCATCCAAGGTCTCTACACCTGCGATCGGAGCAGCAACGAAGACAGGAAAATTGAGGGCAAGATAACCGCCAACGGAGGAGGAATCACTAGGTGTTGGGGGAGGGTCCTCTAGACTAGAGGTTCCAGAGAACCTCAAGGGCGGAACAGGATTGTCGTGCCATCTTGACTTGGCGGATGAAGGGCCAGTCCGAGTACGAGTGCGGGGGTGCTTGGGGGTAAGGTCGCCGCCAGACAGAAAGCTGGATGGGTCGGGGAATTGATCTGAGGTAGGGAATGCAAATGAGGAGTCGGAAACCTTTCTTGTAGCCCTGTCCTGCTCTGTGGGGCGGCGAGAATGCTTCTTCTGGAATCTGAAAGCGTCAGAGGATGACCGAGGAGGGGGACTTGTCTGTGGTCGGGGATGAACGTCAAAGTAAGATTGGTCGTGTCTGGACGAGGAGAAGCTTGTTCTGAGGGATGACATCAAATCAACGCTCGTTCGTCGCAGTACAGTGCGGGCCTCGATGTCGACAATATTTTCATTGCTAGGTAGCCGCACAGCCACCACAGCCTTGGCACGCGCTTATCACTAGTCATCAACTTCATTTCGCTTCTCACATGTACGCGAGCAACGACAAGAATCTCGCCGTCAAAGATGTCTTTGAGAACGACGAACAACATCAGATTCGTTACAAGACTCTCAGCTGGCAGGTCTGCAACCATCCTCGCCTCTCTCCACCCCCATTCACTCGTTCGTAGTTTGTCTCTCTTCTCATGATAGCAGAGATTGTCAGCAATGGATTGTTGTCTCTCCCCAACACTCTAGCCGTCGTGGGCGAGTCATCTCATTCATCTGCATCCTTTCTCTCATCATCCCAAAGGCATCGTACCAGCTCTCATTCTCGTCGTGTTCTTGGGAATATTTGCTCTTTTCACAGCTAAACTACTCATAGACTTCAAGCTCAACCATCCTAACGTACACACAATGGGTTCGTCTCCCACAGTTCCCTTACTATCCACTTCCCCGCATTTATCACCCCCGCAGGAGATGCGGGGTATATTATATTCGGTCCAACTGGCCGTGAGATACTCCTCGTTGGAACAGTCATTTTCGCCATCTCCGGAGCTGTCAGTGCATTCTTACAACCGTCCTCGTCACACAACCCAACCTTGGTCAGGGTGCCGAATTACTAAGCGGCCAGCAAGCCTTGTCCACTCTTTCCAACGGGGCATTGTGTAGCATGCACTTCGTCTTGATCTGCGGTGGAATAACATTACTCATTGCACTTCCTCGCACTCTGGATCGCTTGACATGGATGGGACTCTTGAGTGCCGCCACAATCACGGTCGCAGGTGTGCTATCTATGATTGGCTCCGGAGTGAACCCATTGCCTGGTCGAGTAATCAGCGCTACGATACCAACTAGCTTTGAAAACGCATTCCTATCTGTCACTAGCCCTGTGAGTAATTCTGATCGATGAGAGAATGGCAGTGATGACCACACCCGAACAGGTATTTGGCTATGCAGGTACGTATTATCTACACACGAGCATGCACGAGGCTAATGATGCACAGGCCATTTCATGTGTGCAACACGGATACAGAGTCATTGCACAAGAACTTTCTGATCATGCTTTTAGGTTCTTCATCTTGATTTCCGAGATGAAGCGACCACAGGATGCTATGAAGGTCTTGTAACACATTGATTGTCGGATAGCTGGTATTCTGAACAAAAATGCAGGCGGCATGGTGCTTACAAGGATTCGCGACCACCTTTTACGCCGTCTTCTGCATCGTCAACTACGCGTACATCGGCAACACTACTCAATCTCCTAATTTATTTTCCTTGCCCCCCAGGTGGGCAAAGGCATGTTTTGGGATCGCGTTCTTCAACTTCATGTTGTACGTGATACCAAATTTGTTTCTTGTCTGCTGTCGCACAGATCTGGACGTGTTCAACAGTGCTGGGGGGATTTACATCCACACCGTTGCGAAGGTCATTTTCGTTCGCCTCTTCCGACATTCTGAACACATCCATTCACACACCATGCTTGGTTGGGCTGTGTGGACTTTACTGTGCTTTATCGGTGTCGTAATCGGCGTGGTCCTTGCCATTGCGGTGCCAATCTTCTCCTATCTCATCGGCATTGTGGCCGCACTGTTTGCGTCGTGGTACACGTATGGTTTGGCTGGATTCTTCTGGCTGTTTGACACCTACCACCTGAAGGGCGGGATGGACGCCTTCAGACGGCGGCCAATCGGGACCATACTTGCTGTCATGACCATTTTAGCTGGTGCCTTCATCTGCATTGCCGGAACTTACGTATTTGTCAAGGAAAGTGGGATTTAGGTTGTGGATCCAGTCGTAGAGATTGACGTCCTCATTCACCCTACAGCTCATTTACCAGTCCTATGCCGCAGGCACGATTGGCAAACCGTTCGTCTGCTAAGGCGCATGGACACCACGTGACTTCGGTAATTGGGCAGTGGGACTTTTTGTTATCGTCATTACATGAGCCTTGCAGACATGCTCTATCAGTTTTGCATTTACTGTAAGGCCGTGGTTCAAATAGACACATTTGGACTCTCAAGAACGCACCCACGCTCTACTTGTATCTTGTTATGACCGTAAATGCCTCTCAACCACAGCACCAGCTGCCCATCCGCTCACGACCCCCAAGGACGTGGGCACAGACTCTTAATGGCTTGCTGTTCTTGTCGTTATTCATCCCAGGATGCTTCATGGTCCATGGGTTCCAACTATTGTTTGTCCTGCCACTGAAACTCGTGCCGGGTCCAATTTCGGGGAAGCTGTATGACGAGGGGATCAGGTACACCAAGGGTGCCTTTGCTACCCTCATGAGTGCGTCGTTCTCAGGATTCTCACGCTCTACGCATGCGAGACAGATGTCCTAACTTCGCAGACCTGATGAACCAATGGTTCGCTCCGACAAAGTTGTCCATCACATTTGAGACTGAAGGCCAGGGCAAGTTCACGGAAGAAGATATTCAGAATGTTGTGGAACGTAATGTGTCAGGCAAGGTTGTAGCTTTGCAGCTGCCTTCCAAGTGCGTTATCATTTCAAACCACCAGGTGCGCACGCCACGAGTGTTCTGAAATGTGGATTAGCTGATCCAGTTGCGGTACTAGGTCTACTCAGACTGGTGGTACGTCTGGTGCCTGACTTACTTCGCGCGCACGCACAAGGACGTCTTCATCGTCTTAAAGAACAGTCTCAAATGGGTTCCTGTAATTGGGCCGGTATGAGTTGCCTTTGGTCGGCTGGCAAACTACTAATTCACACTAGGGCATGCAAATGTATAGGTTCATATTTCTTGCCCGTTCGTGGGCATCCGATAAGATCCAGTTGGCAGGACAACTATCGAAACTTGGGAAGAAGGCACAGGAGGAAAACAAACCGTTCGCATTCATCCTGTTTCCTGAGGGAACACTTGTGAGCAAAAACACACGACCGGTTAGCGGCAAGTATGCAGAGAAGATGGGTGTCGTGCGTCAAGGTTCACCCTGCCTTTCATGGGGCTAACAGTCGAAGTGTAGCCCGACCTCTGTAACATACTTCTTCCCCGCTCAACGGGGCTCCATTACAGCCTGCGATCACTCGCCCCTCGACTGCCCACGCTCAAGTTGCTTGATATAACAGTGATTTACCCAGGTGAGGCAACATAAACCGTTAGGAAGCGAAGAATTCACCGTCCACTCCACAAGGTATTCCTCCGAAGGGTTATGGGCAGTCCTACTATACCCTGCGGTCGATATTCTGTGATCGCGTGCCTCCGCCGGTCGTTCACATGCACCTACGGATATTCGATATCGCGAAAGATGTGCCCATAGGAAACACCCCAGAGTCAATCGTTTCAAACGGGTCTGCGAACAACCCTGCCGAGCCCAATCTCTCTGAACGCGAGAAGGACATATTTGACATATGGCTCCGGAAGTTATGGTCTGAAAAAGATGACTATATCACCAAGTTCTTAGAAACAGGCACAGCGCCCGGTAAGCAAAGACCAGTGGAAATTCCCTTAGAGCTGCGTAAAAGGGCGGAAATCGCCGAGGCTTACTGTTTTTTCGCTCCATTGCTCATGGCATATTGGTGGAAGAGGCTAACGGACTGGGTGTTGTAGCTAGACATGTCACCGTGTTGTACTCCTGTTATATACAGGTATGGAGATCAGGAAGGAAGGAGACGCAATTTGTTGTCATTAGGTAGACTTTTGGGCTTGTTGTAGTTGTTGTTGCCGCTGAATTTGGCCGAGCAAGTATTCGCTGGTGTCCACGAAGCGGTCTATGCAGTTCGCGATGCACGCTTCCTCGCCGCGAGCAAAACGGCTCCCTGGTGTTCCAGTGATGCACCTGTTGAAGGGATGAGAAATGAAATTTGAGTCGGGAAGAGGAGCCTCAACTTGTCCCAACACATGCTTGTGAAGGCGAGGAGCTGGCTGTGGGCTTGAGCCTGTCTCTGACCCTGGACGAGGGCTGTCTGTATTTCCTTCTAGGAGACAAAGATAGTAGACCAGCTACACGGACAACTGAAGGCAAAGACACACCTTGGTCGCGTCGTCGAAACCTAGTCCTTCCATTGCACTGAGTGCTTCTGATGAGTTCTTGGAGTCCATTGAGGGTCACGTCCAAGTTCAAGCGACCGTGAGCAAATGACTGTAATTACGTGATGTTCGCTGTCTGGTCGTCGTCGATACCAGCGATGGCGCCGTTGTCCGTGTCGCCGAGCAACTTGACCGACACCAGTCATGTACAACATGCTCTATTTGGCTGCACCACGTTCCGCCAGGGGGACCGCTCGACGGCGCCAATGTCTGGAATTAATCGTGCGAACACGCGGAGCGTAGTAACAGGGTATCTCCCCGCCTCAAGGCCTCGTGTCTCCCATGACATCCACCACCGAGTTTTCTGGCTGGCCCCACGAGCCCGCTCCGCTGTCTGTGCTAATAATTTCAACTCTGCTACTCTCGCTCACCACTGTTGTCTTTTAGCGTGGGCTATCTCAGTCGTAAGGCGCTCCCCATCAAGCGCAACGATGCCGAGCCACTCACCCGAGAGGATGTCCAGTTCGATCTTCTCGACCACGTCTTCTCAGATACCAACGCCGTCTTCACCAGCCAAGCCCCAGGTATCTCCTCCAAGGTCAACTTCCGCGATCTCTACGTCAATGCTTTGTACCACTCCAGCAAATGCTCAAAGGTGCTCAAGGATAAAATGGTCGAGACACCTGCCTTCGCCGTCGAACTGGCCAAGATCTCTTTATTGACGAACGTGGGACGCATCAACACAACAATGGCATGTATGCATTGGTGTCACGGATCATGCATGATTCTTCGATTGTTCTGATCAAGCTCCTAGTCTTTCCGGAAATGAAGACTGCTCTTAGGACTTACCACCCTGTTCCGTCTCTACAGAAGACAGACGGCAATGCTCAGGATGCACCCCGCATCAAGAATTGTTTGAAAGCAGCCCTCCTTCCATCAGAGCTCAAGTCGATGCCACCCTCCACCCCGGAAGAGATCCTCGAGAAAAGCGTGCGTGTGTTCGTTCCCTTTACCCCGTCCAGGCTTTACAGCGAGTCATTCAGCGCGCACGCCAACTTCCTCCAACGAGTGTCGTCAATTTGATTTTCGTCCTCGCGAATCATGCTGCTGTGAGTCTCGACCACCGATCGTGGGATATGGCATAGCTCTTGCTAACTTATGAAGCCTCTCGCTGCCACTCACTTTGACCCACCGTTAAACTTCCTCGATCTCTTTCTTCCGATCAACATCTCCTCTGCTGACCGAGCGAGGGCGTTTCTTTGGCTAGTATTTCATTATCTTGAAGGTCCGGATCAGCCAAATCCCTACGACGACGACTACTCGTGCCAGAATGCCGGAAAAGTTCCGTGGTTAAGACGGCTGACGGATGCTGAAATGGCTGAAGAGAATGTCGACACGGCTGAAGAAATCGAGTGGGGAAGAGCCATGTCTGCACAACGTAATGTATTTTTGCAACGCCTAGTGAATTCCCTTGAAAATGAAAAGAAGGCGAGAAACGTGCTTGCGTCGTCGTCACAGCGAGGTACTATTCGAGCAGAAATCTACGTATGACTTGCTGACTCCATGCAGTGCCCGAGTCTAGTTCACACCGTTCCCGTCCGTCAAGGCAACCCCACGACGGTGCTCGCGAGAAGCCCTATATCCACTATTTGCCGCCTCAACGACCTGCACCTCCATCACAGCCTGCAGGTTAGTCAAATGAACTCTGAGCTCTGACCGTCCTTCAAAAGCCACCACAGAGAGGCCTGCTGGTAGTAGCTCGCGTGGATCGCAGCGGACTATGCTTCAGCGTGAGTACCCGACGTCAGTATCCTATGTTAATTACAAGACAGCGTTATCCACGAACAGACGCTTGGCATGTTGTGGCATCCACGGACCCCCTCGTCGATTCGGATGAAGAGTTGATGGATGAGTATGTCAGAAGTGACTATAGTGAGTCCCTTGGATTTTTACCTCGGACACAACCCTTGATGATCATCGTAGACCAACGCATTTCCGTCATCGCTCGGCTTCGCGGAAGGGCGCCAACGCCACCGCCAGACAACGTCGCTCCACCGAATAGTGTCTCTGATACTCGGGAACATCGATGGCGAACTGTGCAATCATGGAAATGATTCTACTACATACATATCCTAGAGAGCTTGACCACACATGCTTTGTGTATTGCTCATATTGTGCTTGGCGTTTGCCTAGGACTCAGTAGGCAGACTGGATAATTGAACACAAAGTCACATCACCTACCACCTGGTACCACCCCAACGCCATTACAGTTGTCTGGCACTTTATCAGATTTTGGTTCGCTCCGCGGTCGGCATTTAGTTCTCTATCTCTCCCCCGTCGAGTCGACGAGGTCTGCAAGGACAAATGCTCCGACGAGTCTCAAACTAACCAATTTAAAGGATTGGATTGAACATGACCAATACATATGCTTAACATTGATGTGGGTCATGATAGCAGGAGAAACAGGTTGTCACAGTGGGGGGAAATGCGAAGGATGCATCAGGTCAGTGCCTGGCACGCTGAACAGCTTCATACGAACGACAGGATAAGGTCCTTGGAAAATGTCCACTGATTTCAAACGCCACCCCTTTACACTGCCACGCAATTGAAGCCAACTCGCTCACTGTATTGCAGTCCGGCAGGGGCACTGCGTCTCTTCACATCAACAATGGTCCGTGTGCATTCGTAATGGCCCAGGCTAGGAGGTGGAGAGCTGCGACGCTTGAGGGTCTCGATCATATCTCGCGCAGTGTCGGCACGACTAGTGTGCAGTGTGGGTCCCGCCACAACATAGACTGCGCGAGGAATGACGGCACGCTTCGATCCCAGTGTGTATGGATCAGGATGCTGGATAAATTGCTGAACGGTGGTGTCGAACTTTTCATCGTTCAGAGCGAGGGATCGAACAGGGACAGTCTTAAGCTGATCGCCCGTGGAACCAGGCGACAAGCCCGAGGCTTTCAGGAAGTTGGGCAGCCGAGACTGAGAGTAATCCATTGTGGATGATACATGGACTGGCTTCAGACGGGCCGTGATTTCGTCTAAAGAAGGTGGGATGTGTCTCGACTTCTTTGGCACAGCACGGGGAAACTTTGAGCTGGTAAGAGACTGTTTAGTGATGAGTAGGCCGCGTTCTACTTGCTCATCCCACTCTGGGTTGGTAGTTGAATTGACAATGACCAAATGCTCCGGATTTTCTGCTACGACTTCTAGCGCAGAGAACTCGGATTCGGACCCGCGAGGTAAAATAGAGCAGTGAGCAGTCGTTGGTGACTCTAGGGAAACCTTGGGGATGGATATCGTCGCAATACGTGGAGGTTCCTTGACTTTGGACAGGAAACGAGCACGTCGCTCGACTGTCCCTAGATTTCGTTGTGACTAGACTGTTCACAAAGCTACTAGAAAATACGTACGTTCTTTGAGCCTCTGACTCTTGAGTGCCAACTCCTTACGCAGATCAGGTATCTTCTGCGTCCCAAGATTGGCCCTTTGCTCACGCGACACGTTGGGTAACGAGTAGAATTGATCCCGACTAAGTCCCGTGTGGGGTGGACAGTCGGCGGGGCGCAAAGGCGAGGAATACCACGGGGGAGTGCTGGCTAAAGGCGGCAAAGACAACTGTTTCGCTCTATATCCATCATCCTCTACATCCGGCTTTGCAGACGGGATCGGAGAAAAGGGTTCTGGATGGATCTCGTCTGGCGGTGCTGGGGTGATGTATATGGAAGGAATAGGAGAACAGATCAATAACATGAAGAGATCGAAAGAAGAACGACTAGTGGAATGAAAGCGACCTGCGCTAGGGAGAAAAGAAGGAACGAACACGGTCGAAAAGTGGAGGAATGAATGACGAACACGTTCAGTGTGGCCGCAGACAGCAAGCGAGAGGGATAAAAGTGGGGAGATTGAATTGACGTACCGTCCTTATTATATGTAAAAGATATCAGACCCGCGTTGTCATGTACCCGCATGTCGATCATTGCGGAAAGACCCGATGCTTGACACACCACAACGGCCTACATCATGATCATGATTGCAAAGGAACACCTAGACAAGGCCAATGAACTGAAGCTTGAAGGAAATGGACTGTTCAAAGCGACCAAGTGGAACGAGGCTCTAGTATCGTATAGAACAGCGCTTAGCCACTTGCCTCCACGAAAGCAATCAACCAAGCCTGAGCTTGACCAAGCCGATGTCGATTCCCCCGGATCTCGCCAGCAACCATCAACTAAAGATCCCAGTGTGGCTACTATGACAGATATTCCAGATGCACTTGACTCGGCGTGCGCGAAAGCACGTGCAGTCCTGTATGCGAATATCGGTGCGTGCCTGTCGAAGCTGGTGAGCTGAGCGAGCGCTGTCTGTGAACCAATCTTATCCGAGCAATTGGACAGGAAGACCACAAGGGAGTAGTGGATGCGTGTTCCCAGGGTGAGTCCACAAGTCTGGCATAGCTACAAACGCTCTGAGCAGTAGATTACAGCTCTCAGTGATGACCCACACTATGTCAAGGCACTTCAACGAAGGGCAACATCGAACGAGAAGATTGGTACATGGTCGTCCCTCTCCAGTGCTCAAGAAGGTCCGGTTCTCGGATAAAGTTGTGAGCTGGCACTCCTTACTGACGCAACCACTAGATTACAAGTTGCTCGTGGAGTTGCTTCCCCCTGGTTCACCAGAATTAACACAGACAAGGAAGGTTCTCCAGTCCTTGGAGCCTCGTACACGAGCAGCCCAGGAAAAAGAGACAGCTGATATGATGGATAAGCTGAAAGGTCTCGGGAACACCATCCTTGGTATGCCTCTGTTTCGTGAGATCAACAACCCAAGACATAATGGTCCACTTCACAGGTAACTTCGGACTTTCCACCGACAATTTCAAGTTCGAACCAAATGGTCAAGGAGGCTATTCAATGAACTTTGTACAATGACAACTGAAGTTGGCACGTTCATGTATGAGTGATACGTTTGTTCGCTAAATCATTTATGGTCCTCCTTGGCCATCACGTTCATCGATGTATACGTCTTCATGAGTAAAGACTTGGAATCTATTGAAGGGAAACACCTGTCGAGAAGAATTCACATACGCTTGAGCGATATCTAGAGGTAACATACCCTGGCAATGATTCTGCCTCTTATTAAACCTATCGAGACAGGGCCGTAGTCCCTTGAGTCAGTCGAACATGCCGCGTTATCCCCCGCTATCCAGATGTGACCTTTTGGAACAATAACGTGCTCCACCGATGGAGCTTTCAAACCTGTTGGGTCGACACAGACAACGTCTCCTGGGAGGCCAATGATTCTTTTGCAGATGATTCTGTTCGGTTTCATGGGCGATTTGAGAGAAACCAATTCTCCTCGAGCCAAGTTATATGGCGCGAGCCGGTGTGACACGATGCTTTCAATTGCAATTTCTCCAGAGGTCTCGAATGTAGGTAGCATGGAGGGACCATCCGTCTGGCTATATCGTCAACGTCTAAGAAGAGATGAGACGTGGTAGACGCACTAAGCAAGGGCTTCCGATATTTTCTTTGAAGAGATGGAGGAAACAGGCAATATTGACAGCCTATGGTTGTATTGGGTCAGTCGTGATCAGTGTGAGATTGAACAGACAGACATGGATACACCCTATTGCGAGATTCTTGAGGAGTTTGAACTGGGCAGCATGAGTGAGAAACCAAGGATGGATCATCGATTAGTACTTGGTGATCATGCGTCGGACAATGATCGCTTCCTAGAACGTATGTAAGTGCCAGTGCTTCAGACGTAGCTTTGCCCTGAACATCACTGGGGGCAGCACATCACACATCGACACACTCGAGCACTAGGGGTCATACATAAACTAGATTGGGTTTCCAAGTCCTGCTTCATTGTCCACCATGTCGCTGAACATACCGATGCCAACGGCCGCGGACATCAACCGCCTAACCTACCTCGGAGCAGCCAAGCTCAAAGAAGAGATGTCCCGTCCGGGCGGTCAACCAGAGAAGCTGGACTTTAGTATTATGGCAAGCTGTTTCAGTTGTGATAGGCCCATGTCGCAAAATATGGGGCAGAAGGTACTACTGAGTCTTCCAAGGGACATACTTTGTTTTGGTTGCTTACTTGTGGTCAATAGCCATTGGTCTGTTCGGGATGTAAGGCCGCCGTTTACTGCTCCAAAAAGGTACGTCCCGCATCGCTTGGGAATCAAATCGCTGAGAGCAACTGATACTGCAGTGTCAAGTCGCGGATTGGAAAATCGGGCGATTCGGCACAGATGGTCATAAGCTTTTCTGCGAAAAAAACAAGGCGAGTAAGGATCGGATCAGGTGAAGTGTGAAGTCGTTATCTTGTACATCATACAGCGTCACATGCTAAGAGTACCGGAAGTACGTGCTATTCTCAAGCTTTTTCCTTGGGGGAAACTCGAGTCGGATGGCACCTTTGCCGAGGCCCTTATACGTGCTTACTTTGGAGTGCTGGGAACCAAAGGTCATGGATACTGGAGCGAAGCTGGCGGCACCGCTCCCCATCAGGCCCAGCCAAACACCAGGGGTAACCACAATAATCCCTTCTGTGTTGACCCAGTTGAAAGTTATCAGGATGGATACCTACTTTTCCTTGATCAGCACCTCGACGACAAGGCAGCGTGGAAACTTGAAGATAAATTGATACCTAAACTGCACTTCGAACCTGGATGCGAACCGCTGGTTGGATCCTCAGTCAACGTGGTTGACTGGAAATCGTGGTACCAATGGCGTTCCTTGCCTTTCGACTCTCCTGCCGCACTCCTCATGCACTACCCCCTCACCGTATACCACCTGTTAGTCAACGTCTTAAATGTCACAAGTCCAAGTCGCGGATCTTCCGAGTGCCAACAAACGCTCAATATTCACTATCTTGGGGCTGAAGTTGAACTCAACATGCTTCCTCTGTAAGTCTCTCCAATATTTTAGCCCTCTTCGAATCTCAAGCGGTATTGGCAGTTTCTCAGAGCTGGCACTGTTGTTGCCACACACTGACATTAAGATTACGTTCTTCGGTTACGCTGTGCACGCAATCGTGCAAAAAGCAAACAAGAAAAGTATTGCTGCAAAGGCGAAACGAAACGAGCCAGTGTACATGTATAAGAGCCCCGCATCCATGGGACGGAGCACCTTGGCAATATATCTTGATGGAGACCATGAGAACTGGGATCCACGCTTCGCCTCTATTACAGAAAACCTCCCCGATGCCATCGTAGCCCTCAATGCGGGATTGCTCAGCTACAAAGCATGGGCGTCCGTTATCTTGTTCTGCCACGTAGAGGGAATGCCTTTCGGTGTGACGGAGTACGCTGAGCAGTCCGCCGAGGTGCAAAGGGACTCGTTCTCGAAGATGATTCACAATGCGATCCCAAGTTTAGGGCCACGTATGAGCACTGCTCAACTCGATGATTTAGTCAGACCACGGCAATACCCTATTGAATTTAATCCTTTTCAACGACCTGGTCAACGGCCCATCGGCTCTACACGGCTTCCAAACGTTTCCAATGGGTTCACCATCAGGGTCATCGGAGGAGATCCTGTAAAGGGAAAGAAAGAGGACAGTCTGGTCCGGGAGCCCTCATATATGCACGTTGCAGAACAGCAAGTGCGGCAGCTAGTTGATAAGACACAGAGCATGTCGCTGAACAACCTTGACTAGTTTACCAAAGGCTCAAGTATCGTCGCTGTTTATTTCTTCGAAGCTTCGAAGCTTGTACTTGTAGTTCTCGACGTCGCTGCCATCGATTACCGTGACAATATGCTGTGACCGTGACGCCATAGACGACATGTCTTCGTTCAAGCGGAGGACACCATCTAAACAGGTTGCTCTTCCACCAGGGACCCGCACATGTCCCATATCCATATCCACGGTCCTGACGTCCTCTGGGATCCCGTCTCTCGATGACATCTTAGGTGGAGGCGTGCCCCTTTCATGTTCTCTTGTGGTCCTCGCGCCTGATTCCCAATCTGCTTACGGCGAGTTGGTGCAAAAATACTTTGTCGCTCAAGGTATCGCAAGCGGTCATAAGGTGTGCATCGTCCACGAAGATGCGCTATCTTTTGTGAAGGAATGCATGTGGATGCCTATGTCGAGCTCAGACCATCCGATGCCTGTAGTGGATGAAGATGATGCAGTCCAGAGCGGAGATAAGATAAAGATTGCATGGCGCTATGAACAGATGAAGAAATTCGAGACAACGGTGACCAACCTGTATGTACCAATTCTTGGATGAGAGCGAACAGAAGACAATTGGTGACCATCTGTCCCAGATCTACCGATCATTTTTGTGACACGTTTGACTTGACTTGTCGCATCCCCACGTCTGTGATAGACGAGGCCCGCAGTGCGAAGCGGCTCATACCGTTAAATCTGAGTATAAATAACGAGCTCGAAACGTCGATGGACGGATGTATAAAACAAATAAAGCATGTCCTTGCGACTACACCATCGACTGAAGTCGTTCGCCTATGCATAGCGGCTTTGGGATCACCTGAGTGGGGGGAACACTGCCCAGCAGTAAGAGATACATTATTGTCCAGGTGCATGACTTCATGGTCCACAGGATATTTTACGCTTTTTGTATGTCTTGCGCCGTCTGCTGCGTCGATATCCTCATGCTTGTGCCTCTGTCTCCCTTGCTCCACACATCTGCACGGACCTTTGGGCAGGATCTGGATGGGTCCAGAAGCTCGGCTGGGTGTCCGATGCAGCTATCTCGATGTCAGGCTTCGGTGGTGCGCATAAATTGATATTTTTGTGTCCAACTGTGTGATGACAGCCCCATAGCTAATCCGGCGCTTACAGCGCTTTTCCCTTCCCACCATGGTTTGGTGCAGATTCATACAATGCCTGGACCGCACAGTATCCTCCCCACGAGCGACAAATACTCTACCCTTCGGGGTTTGTCGTCGTCTGCAGCAGCAAGCATTGGCACCGGAGAGAACAATCTCGCATTCAAGTGTATGCGAAAACGGCTCATCTTTGAGACAATGCATCTTGGTTTTGAGGGGGGTGTCACAGAACGGCGTACGACGCCTTCGTCGACTGCAATCAATTTAGACGTTGGGCTGGTTCACACGCACGTCACTGACAAAAGAAACGCTGCTACACTCGCTAGCGTTGCAGTGGAGCTTGAAGAGACCTCTGCGGATATCAGGGGCCATTCGTTGGAGGGTCATGCATCATCAGAGTCTGGCGCGACTGTCACTATCCCTCAGAAGTCAAAGAAGGCAAAGAAGAAAGTAGCTTTTCATTCGGACAAACCTGACCTGTACGACTTTTAACAAGATGATCGATGTAATAGTCTCCTATAAAGGATGGAGCACATCGAACACCACGATACGTCTCAGACACGGTGGGCCCGCAACAGCGCAACGTACCAGTAGTGGGCAAGGGTTAAGCTTGGTGACAGTATGTGTGTTTGTCGTGTTGTCCGTTGTCAGTGCGTGCCTCGACTCTGCAACACGGAATCATAATTCGTTGACGTGCGCGAGCATATCGGGTATGTCAATGTCACCCTGACCGGGCTGTCAGCTTGAACGTTTCAAAGCTTTGTCGCACACAGCTTTGTCTCGACGGAGCGAGAGAACCGAGGAGATAAGTTTAGCTTATACACCGCCCAAAAGCCATGCATTAATTATGAAAAATATGAGTTATCAGCGCTGCGGAGAAAAGAAATCCACAAGGGCCCGACTATGTTCACAAAATCCTATGCATTACGACTACCTTGTGGAGACCCTCGGAGTTTGACGGGGGGGGTGTCTCCGAGGGGAAAAAAGGTAGACCCACCTCTGTTGGGAATGTCTCATGTCGAGTGGCGGTTAGGTGATCTCGTGACTTGAAAGAACGTCTTTTACACATGTCAGCCCGATCGCTATATCATACGGCGGGCGCGATGGGTGCAATGTCGAACAAATCCTGATGAGGGTGGCAGGAGGCAGCGTCGTCTGATATGGTGATGCCGTGGAGATTGAGGCTGAGAGCTGCACGACTCTTTTTACAGGTCGATCAAAATGTCTTGGGAAAGTCGAGAATTTACATAAAGGACTGTACGAGGAAGAGTACATAATGATTTGTGCAATTTTTTCGCTCGAGGTGTCTGTGTCTCTTCGTCGCACCTGGGACGTTGGCGGTCTGAGGCATGTAAGTTGCAAAAACAAACAGTTTCCAAGTCATTCGGCCCATCTTAAACTTGACAGGAATCACCACCCTCGCTCCCTCCTTCCCTCCGCAAAAAAATCCGCATCCGCTCCAAGTTCCCCGAAGCCTGCCGCATCCTTCCTCCATGTCCATGACAAACCTCTTCCATCAACTCCACTGACCTCCACTCTCAGATATACTCTCAGCACCTCCGACATGGATGCTCACCACCAGTCATTAATCCGTCCGGCGAGCTGGATAGATATGGACAGTTCGAACGGCAATCGCCCCGGTGAGCAATTATTCTCGGCACTCGTCCGTAATTTGCCGCCATGGTACCCCGTTTCCACACTTCAAAACGCGTGGTTGCTGGGGAATCGGGCAACTTGTCCTTGTCGCATTTGGTTAAACCTCATTAAGATGTGTTTGTTTACCACGGGCCATGTCAATTGATACGCTCACAACCTCCTTTGCCACTTCCCATCTAATTCTCTTCCGACCTGTTTTTTCACCTTCGAGCCTGAACTGACTCCTTTCAAGATATAGATTTTCTCATTCATTCTGCTGCACTGCCACCTTCTCCGTACTCAATCTCTGCGCGTGCCTATCTAAGTGCACCGACCCCTCCAGCTGGCGGTGAAAACTACCTCAGTTCACCAGATCACGCCGCGCAAAGTTCCAGCTCGATGATAGCCGCGGATCGCGTTGCGCTTGAACCGACCCCCAACAACACCTCGGCCGTCCCATCACCATCACAGGCAGTACACTCATTTTCGCGCTCAGCCCTTGCTAGGTCTGTGTCCGAGACTGAGACTTCCTTCCATTACGATTCTTCGCCCCCACGATCTTTTGCACGCCCTCCGAAAGTTCCGTGCATAGACCCTTCCCACTTCCCGGATCCATATCCTCAGCGCTTGCCGTACACCCGCATTTCAGACAGGCCGTCCTCGACTCTCCCGTCCCTCTCGTCCGCTGGTTCGTCCTCTGCGTCGACACGCTCTTCGGCGTATACGAGCTCAGGAAGTGCACTGGCCACGAGTGATCACGAGCACGTGCGAATAGTATCCGGCGAAGACGAAGAAGTTGGCGTTGCGGTGGGAATCTTGTCCGACGATGTGGCTAGGGTACTCGCAGGCGAAGGTAACACCTCTTCGGCAGGAAGGACACCAATAGATCAAGCACGGTGGTCTGAATACTCTGCCAGCATCAGATCAAGATCCTCTTCCATCGGACTCTGCAACACCAACAGCCTACATGAGAATGGCATACCGCGGCTTCGGGAAAATCCTAGTTTCGATATGGCTTGGCAGACGGTCGATGAAAGGGATGAAGTTGGCTTAACGAGCGGGGACGAAACGGATGATTTCGGTGACGACGAGGACGGGAACGAGACCAATGGCGAAGAGCGCACGTCCGCGGTTGTCGTGGCCGAGGAAGGGCGAGGGTTGATTGTGAAAGGGGACGGGATCCCGATTGTACAGCTTAAAGTTGAACCTGGTACGCTGGTATAGAACATTTGACTGTCCTTGCTGACGCTAATATTTACTCCAGGTACCACTCATCTCCTCGTTGGCTCTTCCAACACCCCCAACTCTATCCCTGCCTTCCTCACAAACACGCTACCTCAAATCTGCCACTCACTTCTAGCGCTAGACATCTCTGCCAACTTCCTCGTGGCTTTACCCCCTGCACTCGCTTCCTGCGGGAATCTTGAAGAGCTGAATGTTGCGTCCAACCCGCTGCGCGTGTTGCCAGTTTTTTTGTCTCATCTAGTAGCTTTGCGAGTACTCATTGCGGACGCCACCGGAATCGGCACATTACCAGACTCACTCTCTGCGCTCGATCGCCTCCACACTCTCAGCATCCGAAGAAACAAAATACATGCCCTTCCTAGTTGGCTGTGTCTTTTACCGCTCTTGCAAGAATTGTATCTTGACGGCAACCCATTCCAGGGACCGTGGCAGGCTCTGGTGGAACCGCTTCTTTCCAAAATCCCTGCCACGCCGCTCCATCCCCCTTCGATGCCTTCTATCCCTTTACCGTCTGCTTCTATACCGGACTCATCCGCTGGGACTGAAACCGATTCAGATTCAGATCCTCGCAGTGCTGACCGCGATGAAAGTTTCACACTACCTCCTGAAGATGACACCATCACAGCGGCGCGGGCGCCTCCTCTTGAGCGGTCTGTCACTTCTCCTGCTATCTTGCCCCCGGTCCCTGTCCCCGACCGTGGCCTTATGCGAACAAAAACTGCGCCGAACCGGTCTTATCAACAGAAATCTCGCCCACGTACGGGGACCCTCTTTGATAACCCGAAGTCGTCAAATCGTCACCCAGATGAATCAGGATACGGAGCTGATCATGAACTCCGGAAGATGAAGAGTGCGGGAGAACTGCGCACGAGTTTTGAGCGACCCCGCGGGTTAGTGGAGGATCTCGCGATTGCGACACCCGAGCGGCCACCCATACTGCCCTACTCCACCTCAGCTTCTAGTTCCAACCTGCTCAGCATTGCAGGAGAATCCCCCGAGTCAGATCAGCTTATCATTCCTAAGCGTTACGCGAGCCTGGGTGTCTCAGTTCTTACACCTACTCGAGGTTCTGTCCGGCCTATCCACTCAAAAAGCCTCTTTGATGTCACCTGGGAGGGTGGGGAGGCCGATCCTGCGGAATCGACACGTTCCTCCTTCGCTTCCCCTACTTCACCCCCTCGTCTCGTACAGCCTCAGCAGGTTCATGGAACACCCAGCCCGGCAGACCGACAGGCAACCTCTCGAGGACGTTGGGGGTTCTTGAAGAAGATGTCGATGGGGAAGATGAGAGTCGATTCCCCCACGACCTCTCTACCAAATACTTCTCATGGTCGTACTCTGCGCCCTGAGGTCATTGTTGGCAGTATATCAAGTCCCCCGCAACTGAGGACAAATACCTTACCTCAGATTGATGTCCGATTCTCAACGAGCGGATCCTTGGGTCCTATGCCCAACTCCACTCCAACCGTCTCTCTGTCTCCGCCCATAAACGAGGAAGATTACACTGTCTCCGCAAATATACTTCCTCCAGAGTCAACGAATCCGGGTAAATCCCTCGCTCCACCGCCTTCTCCACGACCCTCCAAGCGCAGGAGTTTTCTACCTGTAGATGGAAGTGCAGTGACAAACTTAGTCATTCCTTCTCCGACTTATTCTACCCAGGAAGCCTCAGCTGCTGGTAACCTCGGTGAAATGAATGAACCAGCAGCCGGTCTGCGTCCAAGTTCGGCTGTTGATGCAGATGATATTGTTGCACGCAGGGAAGAAGAGAGAGCAAGAGAAGCATATACGCGGGCTTTACGCTCTGTAATGGCATATCTAAAAGATATGAACGATTTGAACCTTTCCCAAGGTACCACTCTGTCAATGTACGGAGGATCGCCGGAGGATTCGCTCAGTATTTCACGTTCTCGAAGACCTACTGTCGCAGAGAGAACGAACTCTGAAAGTACGATCTCTCGGGCAGCTTCGATATCTGGCCAACTGCGATCACCGGAAGCAATGGCAGGGTTGAGGAGTGGGGCGACTTCCCAAACCATTAGCGTTGCAACTACCGATAGCAGTGGCTCCTCTGAAGAGCGAAAATACAAGGACGATAAGGGGAAACGGGCCCTCGTCATTCGAGAGATCATAGAGTATGTTCAAGTTTGATATTTCTGAAAGTAACGCTAACATCTTGGAAAGGACTGAAAGGACTTATGTCAAAGGATTGCAAGGACTCGTCGACATTTACGTGAAGCCTAGTGCCGCCCCAGTCAACCTCATCAGTGGCGTCGGTTCTGGAAAAGAAACTGTCATCCCCGCATCAGAGCGGAAAATAGTCTTCAACGGTATTGAAGCACTGTTTTCATTCCACAAAGAGAGCTTCCTTCCCGCTCTCGAAGCGGCCGCGGCACCTTTGATGAAGTGCCCTCCTGAGGGCGAAGAACTCGATGCAGATGGCCAACTCTCGATCGAGGTAACAAAAGGGGTTGCAGGCATTTTCTTGAAACACGCTGCATTCATGAAAATGTACTCTTCCTACATCAAGTATGTTAGGATCTGCCATTGTCAGATAGGTTCACTGACCTGCTCTTTCAAGCAACTTTGACAACTCTGTGCAGAGAATCAAATATTGGACGACTGACAGAGCTCCAGCAGGGAGTACCCCTCCGGGATCTGCCTTGTCACCGACCAGCACTGGTCTTTCCAACACCGCCATTTCCCTTCCTAACCCTACGAATGACTCCATGGCTAACCTCACCTCTGGCCAAAGAAAGCGCATCAAGACATTCCTCAAACGATGCCGCGTAAACCCTCGTCACTCCCAACTTAACATGGAGGGCTATCTGCTCTTGCCCGTTCAAAGGATACCTCGATATCGATTACTTGTCAGTTGCAGGTCTTCCTGTACCCTACTAAATGCTAACACTTCCACAGCTTGAGGAGTTGATCCGAAGTACCCCACCTGCTTACTCATTTATGGATGACGCACTCGATAGGGCACTAGCTGAGATATCATTGCTGGCGAATAACATGAATGAAGGGAAGCGGGAGTCTGAAACCCGACGGAAGCTGGTGCAATGGCAAAGCAGAATTCGAGGGAAGTTCCCCAGTCCCCTAGTTCAACCACATCGGTAAGCACCATCGCCGCTGTCGCTTTACTGCTAATGACTTTTGGATAGACGTCTTATCATGGACGGACCACTGATGTTGACTCGCGTCGTCCGCAAGACCGTTGTATCATTTGAGACTGTCAATGCTCAGGGTGATGTTTCTGCTGTGCAGGTTGACTGTCTCGCCCCTGAATTGACGCCTCGACCTCTAACCGGTATTCTTTGCAATGACCTTTTGGTTCTTTGTCGTGATCCGAGTGAGGGCAGAGACCCCATGTCCTCAGTAGACCTCTGGGCAGTCCTTCGTATGCAAACCTTGCCACAACCAGCTAGCATTGTTCATGGCAATGGTAAGATTCACGCATGTTTGAGGATGGAGATAGGACTAAGTCTACATTGACTGTAGCGTTGCGAATCGTCGATAACAAAGCTATTCTCTATTTTGAAGCGCCCTCGCCCTCGGAAGCCCTGAATTGGTTTAGAGGTAATGGAACTATCCAACTCTGACATGGCAGCACTAACATCAGAGTTCTAGCTATCAACCTTCACATTCCTTCATCCAAAGCATAGAAATCGAACACTCATTCACGCAGACTTTCTCGTTTGAGCGCAACTCCGATTACTTCGATCCTGCCGGTTGAGCTCCCTGCAAGCCTGGCCCAGGTCGGCCTCGTATATATACAATCATTAAGTTCACTTGCATCCTGTTACGCGTCATCTTTCCACTGTATCACCCACATTGTTCCTTCCCTTCTTCTTTCGTAAGTCAGGTAAATTAGTAACAGTTAAAAATTCAAAATTCAAAAATCTTTATACCGACCAAGTAGCAGATTGAAGAAAGCTCCGATTACACGTAGATATAGGGGGGATACAGATGTGCAATAATACCATGGGCACACGTCGATGGACAGAGTGCGTTGACAACAAGCAGCTCGTAAACGTTTCCCCCGCACATTTCACATCTTGGCCAGAATGTGTGAGACGACTGATCGGCGCACAAATCGATAACGCTGTGAAACTTACCAGCCACTTCCAGAAAGCTTCAACCTTATTTTTGGGTGGGCTGTCTGGGGCTTCATCGGCCTCAATCTGTGCAATGTCGGACAAGAAATCCATATCCTCTGGCTTGAGGGGTGGGGAGCGGTAGTAGAACCTGGCTCCGATGTATAGAAGAGGGAATATGATGCAAGGAAGGTAGCTTGTGAGAAAGGTTGCGGTGTCCCAGTTGCCTTTGAGGAAGACGCTCCAGCCATTGAACTGGAAAAATATCAAACCATATTAGCGGAGAGTAAAATACGAGACATACCAAACAGATGATGAAGGTCGCAATGGCCCCGTACCACGCGGCAAATGGCTGGAAGCGAGTATAGTATGGAAGGGTCCTACGGTCGATACCTTGTGCCTTCATACCGCTATAGAAGCGAATATAGGTCAGGCAGATACCAAACCAAGTCATGAGGCCAGCAACGGATGTCATGCTGGAGAACCAGTCGAAGACTTTTCCAGCACCGCTGGACGCAGCCATGAAGGCGAGTAGAGTAAACAATGCACAGAAGATAACAGAAGTATAGGGGAGACCAGACTTGGATGTCCGCCCAAAGAATTTCGGTGCATTACCAGCGATAGCCAAACCATCTACTCATCCACATGGTTGAGTTAGCCACTCTAACCGAGGATTAGTGTAGAACGCACAGAGAGCACGAGAGGACGTGTACAGGTCACTGGATGCGGCTGACCATGCTGAAGTCAACAAACAGGCATTGATAATCTGACCTACAATGAACATTTGTGACCACCTCTGTTGCGTCGTTGCTTACCGAAGGGAGAGATTTAATTCCAGCGGTTTCGATTGCAATAACGAATGGCGAGGCGGCTGCGGTTTTACTTGAGAGCCCAAGTTGCGAGCTGGTGAATGGAACGAGTAGGCCGATTACCAAAGTTCCGAGAATATAAAACAGAAGAATCCGAACGTATACCCGGCGAATTGCTCTGGGAAGGTTGCGACGTGGGTTCTTCGTCTCGGCAGCAGCAATCTGGGAAAGTGAGCACAAGGAACGGGAATTAAGGGACCCAACTTACGGCAACGATCTCAGTACCGAGGAAAGAGAAAGCAGCATTGTCGAGGACGGACCACCACCCGAGGAACTGGCCCTTTGCGCCAGAAATCCCCTTGTATTGAGCAAAAGGACCCGGGTTCTTCCAGTAGCGGAAACCGATGCGATCGTGGTTGGGGCCACCTCCGAGGTCAAGGACAATACCCAAAATAATGAGACCGGTGATTGTGAGCACTTTGATAGAACTAGCGAGCGCATTGGTGTGAGAAAAAAACAAGATTGGCTGATCACTCACGCGAAGATGAATTCCGCCTCCCCATAGGCACCGGCGCCGAACATGTTGATGGTGACGGCGACGATAATACACATTGCTACCCAGACTGCATTGCTGACATTCGGGTGCCAGTAATCTATCAAGAGGGTAGCAGCGGATAACTCGGCTAGACGAGATTTTTATGAGGACCCATAACAAGGTAAACAGTGCTGAATATTCACCGGGAGCTGGAGATGCACGTCAGACAAAGAAATTAGGAAAGGACGAAGATTGAATGTACCAGTGATCGCCCAATTATACCAATAATTCCAACCCATCGCGAAGGAAAACGCAGGATTCACGAACCGTCCTGCAAGTTGGATATGACCACCTGCAATTGGCAAGAACGCGATCATTTCGCCCAGCGATACCTTCCCGGCGATTGTAAAACTAAAGTGCTTCAGGAGAAGAAATAACATACCATGACTGCGAGCACGATTGAACCCATGATTACATAGCCAAGCAGAAGACCAACTGGTCCACCATTCTTTAGGGAATTGGCAGTTCCGACGAAAAGGCCGGTACCGATGACACCACCGATACTGCACGGATATTAGGATCAAAGACAGAGTGAAAGGCAGAGGGATATACCTGATCATGGCTACATGTCTATTCTTGAGCTGTCTGTGGAGTTTCTGTGGCTGACCAGCGGTAGCGTACTCTTCGTCCTTCAGGGAGCTGTCGGAAGACTTGCCGTATGAGACCTTTGTGGTATCCTTCTCGGACGACATCTCCAAGCGCCCAGGGGATGGGAATGAAAAACAGTAGATTGAACCTGGGCTAAGATTGATATAAGTACTAAGGGAGCATCTGGCATGTGGCAGTGTTGCCTACAGCAAGCAAAGGGGGTAAATCGGCAACGTGCAATGATACTTACCGGCACTACCTTCAAGCGTGGAGTCGACCGTATTTGGGATTCATCGCATTGCATATGTGAGGGTGATTATCTCCAAGAGTATGGTGTCACGAGGGACCAGCACGGTGGACGATGAAAATGGGGCTGCCACAAGACAGCAAGTGGCGTTACCAGCGAGATAGCTGTATAAATTCATATGATCATGTTTCCTCTGCCTCTGCTTCCCGTGGCTGTTGTCGAAAGTGCTGTCAAAGTCCGCATGCTGGTTTCGAATCTCCTACTCCCACCGTAGCGGACTTATACTTCCACGGTACGAATAACGCTACATCATGTGCATCCTGCAGCTCACGACGTAGATCGATAAGGATGTAACAGCGCCCTCCCCGCCGATAGTAGACGCGGCTAAGGCAAGCGTGATCAATTTTGATAGCTATGAATGGTCAGACTAGTTTGGTAACCGTCGCATTGCTACAGGTCTGCGTACTCATGGAATGCAACTACCCGACGGAAAGGCTTTGAGACCGATGTCTCAGATAGTCCGTAATGGCAGCGTTCCTGATAGATGGTCTGATGGCATAGCCCCTCAACACTTTCCGCTTATAGTGGCGCCGCTGGGCTCAATGGGGAACGTGATCGATCATCGAAAATACACCACGTACAGTCGAAAGTGAACAAAAAAAGTGTGAGATACAAGGTGCAGAAACGTTACTTTCCCCACATCTCTATCCTTGGCAATGAACCCAAGGCATCAATGATCCAACAAGGGTAGAAAGCGTTCTGAGCGACGGAAGTGTAAAATCAACCAACTCCAGTCGCGCATCGGGTACCATTAGGCGCTTGTAAGACCGTGAGTGCACAACAACGCGGGGCCGCCGACCATTTGCCGAGTCAGGAAATGGTGTACGTCCCCTGGAAGATGGAGGAACCAGCCGTTCGGAAAAACGAAGTTTCTTGCAGGGTGGATGGGCCGCGGCAATCACCTGATTGTTCGGCTCAACGACATCATCGTCATCCCGTCTCCTTTTCAGGATACCCTTGGGCGCCCTCGAGTATTGTAGCATCGCCTGACGTCTTGACTCCTGTATCCTCCGGTACTCCTCTGGCTTGAGGCTTCTCGGGTTTTCTGGGACGTCGATCGAACTGGGAAACGTGGCTGCGGTGTTCGGATCATTTGAAAGCGACGAGATATACGTGTTCTTGAGATGTTTATGACGGATGTAGTCGCGGCGCATGGAGGTACCTTCGATATGTCTCGCAGAGAGCGGAAGCAGGTCATCTTCGCCGCATCTGTGGGAAGGGCTACTAAGCGCAGCGACATGTCTTGGTTGACGCCGCTTGGAACGACGTGCCGTGTGGGTCCGACACGGCTGAGGGTGGTTCACGTCCTTGACGTGAGAATTGGCTGAGGGGAACGGATGATCGGTGCGTGGCATATGGGGATGGCTATGTCTGGTCGGTGAAGAACGTGGAGACCCGGATCTCAGCGCAGAGGGGGATGGAGAAATCGAGCATATCTCTTCTAGTTTCCAGAAGAACGCTTGCACCTGGTCTGCGACCTGTTCGGGTGTCTGACCAGGGACGACAACACGCATCGGGCTATCGTCTGAAGCCGTGATCCAATCTTCCTGAAAATCTTGAGCGTTCACGGGAGGATCTAGCTCATATTCTTCCGGGTCCTCTTCGTACTGCGGAATTGGACCCACACGTTCCCCATTGGCACGGCGTTTCCATAATTCCGACGTCTTTCTGTTCCTCCGGACTCGTCGGAGGTAATCGTCAACTTTGTCTCCTTCCTTCTGCCGCGCTCCCATGTAGTCGAGTTTGTACTTGACCTTGCGCATTTCCAATCTAAACTCCTCTGGCTCTGCTCTCTCAATGCCGACAGATGTATGTTCCCTAATCGCCCTGCTCATCCCAAAGTCGATGATCATGACCTTGCCGTCGGCACCAATGAGCATATGGCGTAGCTCAGGATCACCATGAAGAACCCCTTGTGCATGGATCTTCTCGAACGCGGCTATCACCCTCTCCTTCAATGCGCGAGGCATACTCGGAGAGGACTCTATCCAGAACGAGGAGTGGGGCATTTCCATGGTCATGCTGACAGTTTCGGGCATGACATGGACACCAATGATGTGGGGAACGACGTCCCCTTGGAGGGGCCGTAGGTATTGTTCTGACTTGTATAGGGCAAGCTAAGGCGGTTGGCCAAGGATTCGGCTTGGAGTGGAGAAGACTTACCTCTGAGTAGAAGCCATACCATTCCTTCTGTTTGCTCATTTTCCACCTGGGCTGCATCTCAGCGTTTGTGAAGTCACAGCACTCGGAACGCTTACTTTCTACAGATATACTTGATTTCTTTGCTAGCGACAGTCCCGCTGTCAATAGAAGCAGAGCATTGAGCGCCCTCTGGGAGTGAATGAGTATCACGTGCAAACATATGGAGACAATGCCTACTTCGGAGGGACAGAAGCTGCTTTGGGTCGTCGAGTGAGAGACCATGCGTCCAAGCCCAACGCCCATGGGGCTGATAGATGGGCTGATCAAGCTGACTTGCTGGTTGTGAGCTCGTTGACGCATGGGAAGACGTCGTCCCGGTGGGTAAAGTTGACGTCCAGTTAATTGTGGCACGACATCTCGCGACACGGTCAGGACGATGTTGCGCACGGTGCAAAAGAGGATTCTCCGCGGGTGGACGATACGGAGCAGTGAGAACCTGGAAGAACTCGGAGGTGGTGTCGAGGGATGGAGGAACGTGGCGGTCGACTGGCAGGATTGACGGAGCAGGCTGAACACGAGGACTGCTAGGGCCAGGATCTGTGTGGATAGCTGAGGACATCGCTGTTTGGGATGTGGAGGAGGGTGGACGAGAGATATACGAGCATTGTCGTCCTTGTACTTCTTCGTCTTATACCGGATCCATGTCAAAGCGTCCATCCTCAACACTTGCCTTTTCGGGACAAAGGCCAACTCGTCTCGCTGGCGACCGCTCTTGTCTCATTCAAAGCGACTGGGATTACACACATTCCAGTACATATCCTATACACGTAAAGTACACTTGATCTGATAGTCTACATGTCCGATGATACAACAAAAAAAGGATAGCACATTTTCTAACTTACTTGCTGTGGTACATAGTGATTGGCTAGTTAAACGTCCATCCGCCAGGCATGCTCAGCTCGCGGCATCTGCTCAGGCACCGCTCTGCGTGCTTCAAGGTGGCTGGCTTCGCTTCCTGTGCAGAATGGATATCGAAAAACTGACAAGGCAATCGAGGCAATGAATGGAAGCGCGGCGGTGCAGAAAAAGGTCCAGGGGGGAACGGCGAAGCGGCTGCTGCGGGTGATGGGTGCGTTTGTGACAGCAAGTCTGCGCTATCGAATGGCATCGCCGTGCGCAGCCCATCTGGGTACTCGCTCGCCGAATATGGGGATCCGCCAGCGGAGTGCACGTCACAATCTTGGACGCCACACACCCATCCTCCATCACAGTGACGAAGGTCAAGCCAACTACCCATGAGTTCATACTCTTCCACAGACATCTCCTTGGGCGTGTTGTCGATAACACAGGATGCAGCAGCACGTCGTTCTGCGAGCCAGGCTGCCAGTGTCCTGGAGTCGGAGGAGACGAACGATGCCAGCGAATCGCGAGAGCCTCTGCTGTGTGCCTTGGCGGAGGTCGATCGCATAGCATTGGAGGTCAAGTTGGGCACGACAGTAGCGGTGTCGGTGTCATCGTAGGTGCGTAGCATGTCATGACTGATGCATGGCGTCCTTAGGGACTTTCTGGACTTCCCGAGGCGAGAAACGACGTTTTTCACTCCCTTCTTGATAGAATTTTTGAAGCTCTTCCAGGAGCTAGAAAACCTCTCTTTTCCCGACTGCTTTGGAGCTTGCGAGAATGTAGATGATGCCCAGGGTTCCGGCGCGACAGCACCGGAACGGATACACGGAGAGAGACAGACAGGCGATGGAGAGAGTGGCGATGGCGGGGGAAGAATACGTCGCCTGACAGGGGATGACCAAGGGACGTAAGGACTATTAGGATGGTGGAAGGCAGGGATCCATTGGGGACCCTCGGATACCTTGTTATTATTTGTTTTGCGTATGACTACATGGCGCGAGGAAGCGACCGGAGAGGAAGAGACGCGGAAGAGGACGGACGCTGGAAGAGAGGCGGTTGAACGGCGAGGGGGTGGGTCTACAAGCGAGGGAAAGGACTGGGTAGAGAAATTGAGGAAGGACGGAAGCTGGAGGGTCGAAGCCGAAGGGAGAGGTGGGAGGGGACGGAAGGAGGGTATGTCGGGTGAGCACGGAACACGTGGAGAAGAGGAATCTTTTGGGGAGAGGAGCATAACCTCGCCCGCAGTGGAAAGAGTGTGTAAGAACATAGAACTCGTTGGATGTGGCGGGCGGGGAGCCTATAATGAAAGATAAACAGGCAGGCGGAAGAGCGTGGTTGAAATTACATACGAGATTGTTTGAAGCGGTCTTGTCAGCCAACGGGGGACGTGTTCCCCGGTGTGTATTTTGCTTCTTGAGCTTCCTGACGGGGATATACGTGTCATGGTGGAGGGAGTGATTAGGGATTAGTGTAGGTACTTTAGGGGGGGCGGTGATCTTCAAGATCATGGTGTCGAGGCCAGCAAGACGATCTGTAGAAAAGTGGAACATAGATGAGGATAAACGAGTGTACAGTAGGGGAAAAAGAGAGTGGCTCGAGGACGTTGTCCTCGTCGTGTTCGTCGTGTTGAATCTAAATGGCAAAGACAAAGACTCTGCACGTGTCCAAGAAAAACAACACGTTAATTAGCCGAACAAGCTCCCGCTCACATATTCCACTTTCCACATGAGCACCCGTGAGCCCCTCTTGGACACCATCGAGCCCGACGTCCCCTCCCTTGAGAGTAGGCATTCCAATGCCCACCGACCGCCGCTCGCCACAAACCCAAACGACGCAGAGTCCGGTAAGCGCCCTCTCATTGCCCTTTTCCCCGACTGAGCCTGTCATAGGTATTGCTGGTATATTGAGACAGGTCGACGGCACCATCCTCTCTCGTTTGTGGTCCTGACCCCACCCTAGTCCGCACACCCTGCTGCACTGTTCTGCTTGTATTTCTTCCGCGTCGCAGCCATCGCTGTTTACATCCTCTGTGGGCTCTTCACCAACAACTATGTACTCTCCGTACGCACATCCTCCATTCCTCTTTAACTCGTCTCATGCGACGTCCTTTGGCCCAGACGATCGCCGTAGTCGTGTTGCTCGCGATGGATTTCTGGAACTGTAGGGTATGCACCATTCCTCCTCCAATATATGCTACATAACAACCAACAAACCCTCAAGAATGTCGCCGGTCGCACGCTAGTCGGATTGCGGTTCTGGAATCAAGTGCGCTATCGTGCATCCGCAGTATATCGACTAACAGGTGTTATCCAGGTGGATGAAGACGGGGAAAGCTACTGGGTGTTCGAGAGTAGAGACGTGAGTTGCCGCAGCATTCTGACTTCCCCGTCTAATTCATGTTAGCCCTCCCGGTCAGCAAATCCGATGGACTCCAGGTGGGTGATGCCATTAGCCGTTGTATTTGTTCGTATATTGAGTGGGTTCGGTGTGACAGAATGTTCTGGGTGCGTCTCTTTGAAAGCCATCAGGAGATGATCGGAAGTGTATGATTGCCTCGCCAGATTGCACTTTACGCCTTCCCAGCCTTTTGGTTGCTCTTGTTGGTGATATCCATCGTCAGGTTCAATCTTGCGTGAGTGACCGCGCACACCCCCCCTTTCCGATCAATGCTCACCATTGGTCAGCTTTGTACCGATCGTGATTCTTGCCTTGGTGTTTAATGTCACCAACGCCGTGGGCTTCACATACGCGTGAGTACCGATCACGTATGAATCCCGTGTTCCAACCCACAGCAATGCCATGTAGCGACAGGGATGCAAAACAACGATTGGCAAATAGTGTTGCAGGCGCGAGTTGGACCATGGGAATGGGTGGCCTTGGTGGACAACTCTTCACCAGTGCTGTGAAGAACAGTGTGGGTAAACTTTTCGAGTAATGCATAGTCAAGTTCAGATCGAAAAAAACAAACAACAATGTGGGTACCTACAATTGTACCCACGCAGGACGAACACGGAATGCAGCGACAAAGTGTAGCACTAATGTTACAAAACATGAATATTGCAGCCAACAAGTTCGGATTAAGGAAAAAAGAAGAAAAAAGGCCAGTCCAAGACAAGCACAAGCACAACATGGAATAGGAGCATGCGAAAATACTTGCATAGTACAGGAGTGATGGGCGTAGGCAGCCGCACAACTCCCGCGAGGTAACACGCCCTGTTGACATGACTTATGACATGATCACTGCTGACACGCATCTACGGCTGGAGCCGGTTTACTCCAGCCCAACCCAACCTCGTGCATCAACACGCGAGTAAGCTGTGGTAGGTGCCACCGAGGCACTTAGCCCAATAAACGATCGTGTGCGACCATGGGAGCGCGAGGTTGCCACACGCGGCGTAGTTTGAGATGGGAACGGATAAGTATTGTTATCCACATTGGACGTGATGGTCATGGTGGCGGGTGTACGCATGGTAGTCGCTGCTGTGACTGTCGGAGAAGGTGGGAAAACGAACAAGGTCTGTGAGGGCAGCGCAGAGACGGGATATTTTGAAGGTGAAGTGTTGGTGGGGAACACGATGCTACTAGGTTCACCTTTGAGTTTGAGCGGCGGTGGCGCCTGCTTTCGTGACAGGTGTTTTCGACGTCGAGGTGACGGTTTACTTTCCTGTACAGCAATCGGAGTGACGGGGGAAGGTGGAACGGGAGGTAGTGTTCCCAGCGGAGGAGGTCGTCGTTTGCCCTTTCCAGGAGTAATTTTGAAATTGAGTTTGGTAGGGGGCCGCGATACGTTGAAGAAGAGCTTGGTGACAGGCGCGGACGGTGGCGGAGAAAGGCGTGCGTATGAACCAGCTACGCGAGGTTTGAGAGGGTGGGTCGTTTGAGCATTGACGTCGCTAGGAGAACCAGGGGATTCACTAGACAAGGACGGGCTCCTGCGTAGTTCGAGAGCATCGTCAAAAGCACCGCCGACGCCAAGAAGCTCGGATTCTTCATCAGCCTCGACGAGTTCCTCGCTCAATACGCTGCCAGTAGTATGTATACTGGCAATGGAACCGGTACGCTTTCGACCGTATCTACTCCTCCACGCAGAACCCATACCCATTCCGGAGTTGAGGGAGGAAGTGGATGGTTTTCGGGCGATGACACGTTCCTCCATGGCACGATCGAGAGCATTTGCCTCCTGTTGTACGGCGTCGATTTCGGTCTCTTCTTGAGCGAAAGCACTCCGGCGGCGACCCCACTCCTTGTCTTCTTCGCTGGCAGATGAAGTATGATCTGATAATACAGGAGAAACACGGCCACCGTGGAGGGCCTTTTCATAATCGAGTAATTGGTAAATGAGACTATGAAAAGAAGGGAAATGAAAGACGGAAAGGAAAGTGAAGAAAGCATGTGTGCTTACGACATGTTGGGACCCACATGTCTACTCTTGTCCTTCACATAGGAGTATGCAGCCTGCATACCTTTAAGCCCCCAGACGTCAGAAGGGACGTTGGGTGAGCGCGTTGCGGCTGCACGCATGACGATGGCGATCATCAAGGTCGCGGAGCGAGACACACCACATTGACAGCTAATGTGGGAAGAATGAGAAAGGGGCGTGTGGGTAGAAGTGAGTACGTACTGGACGAGGACGCCCTGGTTGCGTTGGAGGGCTGCGTCGACAAAGGCCATTGCTGTAGGAAAGCCATGAGTGACGAGATCACGCTGACCGTGAGACCAGTTGAGCTTGAGATAGTGCGTTGCGGGACGACCGGAAGGGGGGTGAGGAGGGTAGTAAGTGGATGTGGAGGGCCTGTGATGGGAGATGAGTACTGGGGCGGAGGCGAAGGGACGGAGGGGCTGAGGGTGGGCGGAGTCGAAGGGAGAGAGGACCTCCTTGGCAACGTTGAGAATGGCGGAGATGCCACGGTCGCGGAGGGAGGGCCAGTCGCGGGCATTGTCTTCGGAGCCAAGCCATACGCCGGGGAGGATCTGGATGGGGCCGGTGGAGTAGGGGATGGAGGGGGAGCCGTCCTCGTCTTGTCTGTGGATCGCGGACGATAAGGAGGGATTTGGGAGGGAGAGGACGGAGGGACGACGGGGACGGGTTGGTGGATTTGTTTCGATTGCGGAGGGAGGGGGCTCGATGGGAGAGTGGAGGGAGAGGGAGGAAGGGTTGGGAGAGGGGAGGTTGATGGAGAGGTTCTTCATGTTTCTGATTGAGCGTGGTTTGTGTGAGAGGGGTGTGGATATTGGGGAGGGGGGAGGGGAGGGAGATGGGGAGGATGAGGATGAACTGGGAAGGAGGACTATAAGGGAGGAGGGGTCAGGAGGGACAACGCGGAGGGCTGTGGGGGGGCCGCGTCTGGAGGACATGCGCTGGTCCATAATGATACGGGTCGTCGATTGAATATGAATGCCACGACCAGCGTGGATGTCAAATCTCACCAGGAGAAAGGTGAACGAAAAGGAAAAAAAAAAAAATACAACAAAGTGGTGTATGAGGGAGGAGTAGGAGGAGGAGGAGGAATGTTTGGTGTTGTTGGGAAACGGTCTGTAGGAGAGCAACGATGAACCGAGCACAGAGTCTCTTCGTCTTCTCCTTTCTCTCTACCTTTATCTTGCTCGTCTCCGTCGCGTACTT